>JAVKLA010000030.1:3363872-3383130 GCA_034782735.1 Sagittarius serpentarius | reverse complement strand
GCGGGGCCCCCCCCTTGCCCCCCCCCCGGGGAAGCCCCCTCCCCTCTCGGTCTCTGTCGCGCTCTTCGCCCGGCTTCTTCTTCCTCCTCCTCACGCCGCCCGTTTCTCACAAAACCATCCTTCCCGGCAGCGCCGGTGGGTCCGAGAGCCGCCTCCGCCCAGTCCGCAGCCCCCCCGGCGCCGCTCCCGCTCCCGCTCCTGGCCGCGAGCGAGGGGGGTTTGCTAGGCCTCGCTGCCCCCACCCTGGGCGCCAGTCACATGGGGCGGAGGCTCACGGCCCGGCTCCTCTGATCCCGTCGCCGGGTTTCTCTTTTTTTTTTTTTCTTTTTTTTTCTTCTTCTTCTTCCTCCTCTTTCTTCCCCCTCCCCTCTCCTCTCCTTCCCCCTCGCCTCTGAGGGAAGCGGCAGGGAACGGGACTATTTTTTCCCCGGCGGAGGGATCTCGGGGCTCCCGGATCCGCCGACAGGAGGTGAGGCGGCCGCTCGCAAGGGGATCCGGCAGGGGCGGTGGGATCCGCGGCGGGCGGAGTAGGAGTGAAGCGGCCCGGGCGGCCTCGCTCGCTCCCTCGCTAAGGCTTCTCAGTGCGGCGCTGAGGCGGCAGCTCCGGCGCGGCTCCTCATTGCGCCCGCAGGGGCAGCTGGCGGCGGCTCAGGCTGGGGACGCTGCACTGCGGACGGCGGGCGGAGGCGGCGGCGGCGCAGGCCATGACGGCGGCGGCGGCTCCCCCGGCTCCTCCTCAGCCGGCTTCAGAGCGCTGGCGGCGGCGGTTGTTGCTGCTGCTTCCCCAGGCGTCCAAGGCGCATGGGACTCGCCCGCCCGGCTAAAGACTCCCGCCGCTCCCTCCCGGCGCCGGCTGCCTCCCGCCGGGCCCCCCTCCCCGTTTCTGTCGATCAGTCCCTTTGTCCCCGCTGCTGCCTCCGCTGCGTGCCGGACTCCTGCTGCTGCGCTCTGTGTGTGCGCCAAAGCCGCGCAGCCGCCTATACCCGTCGCCGCCCTACGCTGCGGAACGGCCGTAAGCACCTTCTGTGAATACCCAGCCGAAGAGCCCGACGCACTCGCTAGCCTCCAGCCCGAGGCCCTTACGGAAACATCCGAGCCTCCTCGGGACCAATCCCGAGGTCGTTACGGAAATGCCTGTAACGGGTCGTAACCAATCACGAGCGCAGCCGAGTCTCCCCGAAGCGAAGCGGAGAACCAATCGGAAAACGCTGCCGCCGCCCTAGCAGCGCGGTTGAGGAGCCAATAGGAAGGCGCCCTCTCTTCCGGCTATTGCCGGGCCAACCCGAAGAGAGCCGAAGCGGCAGAACCAATCAGGGGGCGCGCTGTCTTTGTCACACAGCCCTGGGACGGTTTCAAGCCGCAGCCCGAGGCGGAGAGCGGGCGCGGGCTACGATTGGCTTCTCCGGCCGAGCGCTCCCCATTGGCTCGCCGGCGATGAGGCGGCCCGAAGACGCAACCTAGCTCTCGGCCACGGACCAATCCCGAAGCTCGGGGCCGCGGGCAGCGCCCACTCCCGTTGGGGCACGGCTGCTCACCTTTATGACCTCACCGGGCGCGCAGGGCCGGGGCGGGGGAGCGCGCATGCTCAGTGCGGCGCGAAGGGCGGTTGGGCGGCGCAGAGCCGAGGGAGCGGTGCAAAAGAAGCCCCGGAATCACGGGGTTTGTGCCTAAAACCGTCAGGAACTGAGGTCCCATGGGCCTGCCCTCGATCCCTCGTCGAGCCGTGAAAGACAATGACATTGAACCAGGCCGTTGCTACCGCATGCAGCGTTGTCATCCGTAGGCCTTCGGTGCCGTTGGTGGGAAAACTCGGTGGCCATGGGAAAGGGGTAGCAGTGTGGTGAGCTGACTTGGTAAAAAAATACAATAGTGGTATGCTGGAAGTTGCAGAGATAGCATGTGAAGTGACGGTAAACCTATTTTGCAGAAACTGGGCTGAGCGATGGGGAAAGAAGATCAAGACTCCTCGCAAGTTCTCCCGGTTGAGCTGTTACCAGCAAGACCACACAGGAAAACAGGAAACACAGTTTGTATTAAGAGCCACTAAACTGTCCTTCATATCCAGGTCTCTGTGCCACCACGAGTGGATTGAGTTTGGCCCTGGCCAGAGTCCCAGGCACTGTTCTGGAAGAGCCTGTACTTCTTCAGGGCTCTGAAGCATCCCCAGGGGCATCAGTTCCCAGCCCTGGTAAAGCAGGCGCTGGAGTACTGCTCCCTGCTGTGACCTCAGTAAAGTTACTCGGCAGACCTCAGCAAAAATTAAGCACCGCTTGCTTATGCCATTGAAAAAAAAAAAAAAAGGGTTCTTGCCAGAATAGTTTATACCACAAACAAAATAACTTGGACTAGCAGAAGCACTTTTTGCCAGTGTTAAGTGTCTAACTAAGAGCTGCTGTTTTCTTTTCAAGGCATCAAAATACTGCCAGATTTACTTTTTTTTAAACTTCTTTTTCCAGTCCCTTTCTGAACAACATTGCTATGCAAGCAAACAAAGACCTGGCCAAAGGCAGCTAAAATTTATCCTTGACAGGAGTTGTTTTCCAAAGCAGAAAAACAAACCCAGTGTCTCAAAATGGTCCTGTTCAGCAGAGTGCTCGCCCTGGGGTGCTCGGTTTGCTGGAAACCATTTTTCTTGCCTGATAAATGATGAATGGTTTTACCTACTACAAAGGACCTGGGATTGTTTAAGGTCTGATTCTTCATGAGCTACCTGTGTGGCTCTGTACAGCTGGAAACCTGACAGCTGAGAGTGGTGTGCCTTAACAAGGACGAAAAGAGACAGTCTGAAATCACAGTATTGGAGTGGTACAGCAGCCACCCCAAACCACCTTGCGGTACTCATCGTTCCAGCCCCGCTCTGACACATCACTGTATCGAACGTTGGTGTGACACAGTCTCAGTAAGCCGCCAACCATGAAAATGACATTTTCTCTCCTGTTTTGGTAGAGATGTTGACCACAGCCATGACTATTTGTCAAAAGTTAGGGCTACAGATTGGATTAGTTCTCTGAAGAGCGATCTTACATAAAAAGACAAAGTAAATCTGCAACTAGGCAGTGTCCAGGACTCCTCTACCTGAAATGCACCACCAGACATTCCAGTCATGAGCTTGAAATTACTTTTTTTGGCCTTGAGCACCAAAATCCCAACACAAATCACATTTTCTTATTTTCTGACAAAGTTCTTTCAAAAGACTACCTAAACAGGAGAACTGACTTAAGAGAGACAGCCGAGCTTTGTTACTTGAAAAAGTTGGCGGTCTGAAAAATAGCGGGTGGGGGAGAGTGACCTCTTTGGTTTAGCATTTGTTGTTACTTATAATAGCAGTAAATAAAAATCAGACCAATGCATAATTTATGCTGACGGTGTCCATTTGAAAAAATGTCCCTTAAAGCTTTATAACAAGTCTACAGCCTGATAATAAAAACAGGAAATCAACTTCATTCACTTACAGAGAACAAGACTACCTCAGAAAAACAACTTCTTGCTTCTCCTCCTTTATATGGTACGGCCCTTCCCTAAAATCACCCAGTTTCCTCTTCAGTACCAACGCAATCCGTATCAAACCCCCAAACTCTCGGTTACTGCTAATCTCGCTTTTCTGAATACCGAGCCCAACCATCCACTTGGGGAATGCACGTTACAAAAATCCCAGCTGCTCTATTTCTTATGAGGCAATCCTGCCCACATTTCCAAGTAATAATTAACCAACCAACTCTCCAAAGCCTGTCCATTCAAGTCGTAGCATCTTCTCATCTACCAGGAAACCACACACGTGTGCTCAAAGGAGGATTATTATGTATTTGAAGGGTCAGGAAACTATAAGGCATCTCCTATTTCTGTTAGGTCTTTTCATAGCTTCTTTCCTTAGCTAAGACTACTCTCAGAAAAACCCTAAACACACGATAAGGGCATCTGTTAAGCTTTTACCCTCAATTTCAAAAACAGACTGACAAAATCATTTGGGAGAGTCATGAGCGAGCTAGTTGCTTTTTTAGACTGAAAGATTCTCTTTTGACAACATTGCAAAGTTCGTATTTATTTTCGGCCTCTTGGCTGATGAAATGACCTCCCTTTAGAATCTGCAAATATAAATAGAATTGACATTTTAATGATCAGTTTTCACAAGCAAGTATAATACAGTGCCTCAGGCATTAATATTGTTCCAAATCTGGATGCAAGGGGCAGTTTGATAGCTGCCGTGTCTCTGCAGCATCCAAGTTCCCAGGGAGGCTGCCTGAAAATACAGTGTCTGATAGAAATTACTGAAGTGTTATCTCTCTGAAATGCCATAAGGTGGCAGTGAATTGGAAAATTGATACTATTTCTGGGTAGAACAAAGCTTTAAGGAGCTCAGTAGAAGAGGAGGGGAGGCTTTTTTTGTTTGTTTAGGGCTTTTCATTTGTCTGTTTACATTTCATGTATCACCATAAACTTAAAATCCAATCATCTTAATCAGGCGCTGAACAGGTCTGTTCCAACATGCTCCAGTAGACATGTTCCTGCACAGGGAACTCCTGTTTTTCTTTCTCCATTGCTTCCTTTTCAGGTGATCAGCAGAAATATTTTCTGTTTGCTTACCTTGCAGCTCTTACTGGGTCATTCCATCAGAAGCCACGGTGAGAGGGCTACCTCCACCAGCCTGATAAGGATGCAATCATTCAAGGCTGGTTTGAACTTTGTTACGCTAGTGAATCAAAACGATATTAATGGATCTACCAGTCTTGCATCTGATTCCTTAATATTGCCAAGGGAATTATCCACAGAACAATTTAGTGAGATACTGTAATGGCTTGTCTCATGTTTGATTGGCATGGGCAAACTCAATGGTTATGGTTGAACTTTAACTTTTTTTTTTTCCAGTGGAAAATCAGAGATTGCAGCAGTAACAAATCTACTGACTGCCCAGGCATTAATGATTAGACAATAAATCCTGAAAAGTGGTTTTGATTTTTGTCCCAGAACAAAATCCAATGTAATCTATGTTTAGAACATAGCAGTTGCATTTATTTTTCTGAGCAGGACAGAAGTTTTTAATCCTGAGAACCCAGCATTTTGCAATGATTTCCTGTCGCAAAATATGTCATCATTGACAATTGCTTCAGAGAACAGCTGATGTTTTGCTGATCTGGATGTGCGTGGGTGCGCCTAGGCCTTGCAAGACTCCAGGTAAGTTTGCCAAAAATGATAGAGCCAAGTGGTCCAAACAGTTTAATGTAACAGGACCTACGGACAACTTCCGTTTCCCAATTTTGCAGCGCAGTTGAACAAGCAGAGACACCGACTACAGGTTCATGGCAACATTGCAACACATGGAAAACATCAGTGACTCACTGAGCAGGCGAACGCGTCCTTCTGTGGAAGTCCTCCCCGCTGATATTCTGCACGGGTTTAAGGTTGGTCTTACCCACTCGTTCTTGAAAGAGGCATCAGGTTTCCCACTGTGCCAGGAGAACATCTTGTTCAGTTGGACAGTTGCCCTTGCTCCAGCATTTGTCTGCCCATACCTTCTTCATAAACAACCCTGGAAAACCAGGTGTCTAGAGCCACAGAAGCTCTGTCAGTCTAAGGAGCCTTTGACAAGTCTTCCAGACATTTGTTTTCTGGAAAGCAAAAATTATGCCCGTTTCCTCAGGAGTTTAGAAAGGGTTCAAATCTAGAAAATTGTTGGGCTCTTCTGTGTGCATCATCTCCCTCACATTAGATTCAGTCAAGCAGCTCAAGACTGACATCCATTCGCTTTCTATTTGTATTTTCCCATGCTGTCACCAGGTCTGCCTGTTTCTGTGAAGGGGATACCAAGGCACAGATGGGTCATTCTGACAGCAGGAAATTAAAATGACGCCATTCCCCAGAGTTTACTCTCTCTATACCTACAGTATTGGTGGAAGGGCCCATAAATGTCCCATGCTCGCTATTTCCCTGCCTCCCCAATCAACTTCCAAACTGGCTGTTGAGAAGACTTTCAAAATAAAGTTAAAGCCAGCCTGATCCCTGAGGCCTTCAGTCCATTCAAGAATATCTTCTAGGGCTAGGAAACCTTAACTTGAGACAGGGGATTAGGACTACTCTTTAGCTGGGTCTTGGTAGAATATGGGGGAGGCATGGGCAGGGGAGAACACTCGGGCTGGGTTTCCAAGCCATCACAGTGACGTCGAAGTTGTACAGGGAGCCAAGCGCAACAGCGAACACAGATTTTTCTCCGCTTCCTCCTTCAGACAGCTGGGGGATGTTGCACCAGGGTGATGAGGTTTACTGTGCCTTCTCACAAATGCAGGAATAGGATTCTCTGTTTCCTATTGAAACAGGTTTCGGAAAGAAAGCATTGCATACGGTGCAAGGTGCCAACAGAAGAAGAAAAGGCCGTTGGGAATAGACGTCTGCATCACCAAAGAAGCAAAGGAAGCAGCAATGCGCCTGGTGGAGCCTGCCTGGGATGCTGTCCTCGCCGCAAGGGCTCCCTGCAGACCAAAATTACCGTCCTTAGCTGCAACGAAATGCTCATCCAGCTCTTGCTGTCACAGCTGATTTTACCCCAGCTAAAAATAACTGCATGGGTACGGGTCTCCCCAGGACAGCCAGCTCCCTGCGGGAGAAAGGGGACGATAGTGCTTGGTGGGTTAGAGCCATTCTTAATATCCACAAGGCAAACCGTGGCGAGTATAATACGCTCATGTCTGCAGAGAGGAATGATTGCTCTGCAAAATAAAAAGTGTAACAAAATGGTTGAATAGAGCTATGAAACCTTGGTCATTCTACATGAGCCACAGTAGTGAACTTGCACTGTTGTTGTACGTCTTACCTGTGAACTGCAGGGCTTTAGTTTGCAGCCCAGAATTGGAAGTGGTGAGTGTCCTCAGAACCTTGAAGAAAAATGCACAGGTAATTATGAAGTGGCCAAAAATATAACAGCATTTTCATTTTGTTCATTGAGTTTTTGCCAAGCACTCTAATTGATTTAATGATCCCTGTCCCTGGCTGCTCACTAATCACCATCGCACACTACTTCCTTCATCTTTGGCTTGCAAATGGTTACTAATTGTTACTGCATCTTGCATTGTACATCTGGTGTTGACAGCTGTCCTTTCCCTGAGATGGAGAGACAGCTGTTTTTACAAGAAGAGCTCTCTCCCAAATCTCTAAAACATCTGGGAAAATGTGGCACTGAAACTGAGTTACCAAATATAAATATTCAGCAAACGTGGACAGGCTAGAGGGTCTGCAAACACAAAGCTTAAAAGCAGGCACAGGAATCGGAACACAAAAGACTCACTGCTGTGTCTTTAAAACACTAGTCCTGGGTGTTTCCCATAAAAAATGCCTATTTCCCCTGATTGCCTGTGGACTGCTTTACATGGCAAAATCTTTTACACTTGCACAACAGAGAACACCTCCTAATTTGATCGGACTAACAACCCATGTTGCTTTTTCTTCAGCCTATTAGACATAATTCAAAAGCCTTTCTACAAGGCAAGATTCAGGATCAGGCAGCAAGATACTGGCTGGAGACAAGAAACCAGTAGCTTGAAAGCACCAAAAAGCCCTAGAAATTAATGGAAACAATTGCATTCCTTAAAAAAAAAAATAAAAAATCTTTTCCAGAATCTCATTTCCTCCTGAACATTTTGTGACCGTGATTGCTACAAGCAACCTATTTTTTTTCCCTCCCTGTTTATTTTGTGTATTTAACAGCACTGAGTGTACAGTCCATTGTTTTCCTAATGGTCAGCAAAGCTTATCTCCCGATCTCGCCCAGCCGCTCTTGCTCACATGCTGTTCTGCAAGACTTGGATGAGCACTCTGCTCAGACCCTGCGAGAGGCTGCAAGCCAGCAGCCAGAGCAAAGCTGAACTCAACAGGCAACAATGAGTAGGCACGTAAGGACGTAGAAAGGAAATGGGTGAGCTTAAACAAGGTTAGCGTGATTGGAGCAGCAGTCGCTCCAGATGACCCCTAAGAAAAGAGCCTACAAGCAGAAAAAGCCCAGCAGGATTAACAACGCCTTTTTATAAAGGAGTCATTTCAGGACATCTGACTTAAGGGAAGTGCTACATTTATTTATTTTTAATTGGACTGGATTTAAGCCATATCAAGCTAATGACGCCATTTTGAGTTCAAAAGGATATTCTCTTTGCCTCATAGCACGGGAGCAAGGGGACAATGCAATTAACGGGAAAGGTGGCACTTTCAAAAGCAGTAGAAGGAAGTATTTTTAAATTAAGCAGTTATTGTGTATGTCGGGTAGTTAAAGTAGGTGTTTTTTCTAGTCACTGGAAGGTGAGAGACTTCTCCAGCAGATGATTCTAGTTCTCCAGTGGGGTCGTGCTTAAACTTCACCTAGAGGAGCCTCTCTTTTCTGCACCCCTATGGAAGGACCCTAGAAAGACCTGCCTAGTAAGTGGGCTCTGGTGTAAGAAGCCTCCCACTGGGCAACAGGAAGATAGTTATACTTCTAACTGGACTCTCAAAGTCACTGGTGCAGCATATCACTGATGGGCGAGTACTTGGATAATACTGACCCCTGAAGTAGGTAGTACTAAAACTCCTTTTAATGGTAAGGTGTATGAAACATGCTGCTTGAATTCAAATCGCTCTGTAACGGTGAAGTAGGGGAAGCTTTATAAAACACTCTGAAACATCTTGCCCTGAGCACGATCAGGAACACGATATTGGACTAGAAAGCAGGGGCTGAGCTGTTTGATAATCAAGAATCATCTCCTCGAAGCTCAAGAGTGGTGCATCCTGACAAGAAGAAAATCAAGCAAAGGCAGCAGGAGGCATACGTGGATGAACAAGGAGCTCCTGAGTAAACTCTGACATAAAAAGGAAATGTACAAAAGAGAGAAGTAGGGGAAGGTGACCCAGGAGGAAGCCTTACAGGTGAGAGTGTCCTTCAGCAATCCCAGGCCCCTGAGCAAGGGGTCCAGAAGTGCTGAGGGAGCTGGCTAATACCATTGCAAGGCCACTCTTTGAAAGATCATGGTGATCAGGAGAGTTTGCTGAAGTCCAGAAGAACACAAAGGTCACTCCTATCTTCAAGAAGGGCAAGAAGGAGGATCTGGGAAACTACAGTCTGGGCAGTCTCGCCTGAATCTCTGAAAAGACAATGGAGCAAGAAATCATGGAAACCGTTTCCAGACGCATGAAGAACAAGGAGGTGGTCGAGCGTAGTCAGCATGGGTTTACAAAGGGGCTTAACCAACCTGACAGCCTTCCACAGCAAGATGACTGGCTTGGTGAATGAGAGGAGAGCAGTGGACGTTGTTTGCCTTGACTTTAGTGAAGCTTTTGACGCTGTCTCCCACAACATCCCCATAGACAAGCTGACACAGTATGGGTTACATAAGCGGACATTGAGGTGGATCAAAAAACGGCTGAATGGCTGGACCCAGAGCGTCGTGGTCAGTGCCCCAAAGTCCAGCTAGAGGCCAGTCACTAGTGGTATATCCTGTCACTAGGTCTTACACTGTTTAACATCTTCATTAATGATCTGGATGATGGGGCAGAGTACACCTTTGGCAAATTTACAGATTACACAAAGCTGGGAGGAGCGGATACACCAGATGGTGTGCTGCCATCCAGAGTGACCTGGACAGGCTGGGGAATTGGGCAGAAAGTAATCGCATGACGTTCAACAAAGGGAAATGCAAAGTCCTGCCCCTGGGGAGGAATAACCCCATGCACCAGTACATGCTGGGGGCTCTGCAGAGAAGGACCTGAGGGGTTCTGGTGGACATCAAGCTGGCCATGAGCCAGCAGTGTGCCCTTGCAGCAAAGACAGCCAGCAACATCCTGGGCTGCATTAGGAAAAGCATTGCCAGCAGTTCAAGGGAAATGATCTTTCCTCTCCACTCAGCAGTGGTGGGGCCACACCTGGAGTCCTGTGCCCTGTTCTGGGCTCCCCAGTACAGGAAAGACATGGACTTACTGGAGTGAGTCCAGCAACGGCCATGAAGACGATTAAGGGACCGGAGCATCTCTCATTTGAGGGAAGACGCGGAGAACTGGGACTGTTCAGCCTAGAGAAGAGAAGGCTTAGGGGCAATCTTGTCAATGTGTATAAATACCTGGTGGGAGGGAATAAAGAAGAGGGAGATAGGTGCCCGCTGACAGGACAAGAAGCAGAAGGCACTATTTAAAACACATGAAACTCCACCTGAACACAAGAAAACACTCTTTTTTACTGTGGGGGTGGCCAAAGACTGGAGCAGGCTGGCCAGAAAGGTTATGGAGTCTCCATCTCTGAAAACCTGACTGGACCCGGTCCTGGGTAACTGGTTCCAACTGACTCCCCTTTGGCAAGGGGCGTTGGACTAGATGATCTCCAGAGGTCACTTCCATCCTCCACAATCCTGTGATGATTCTGTGATCCACTACAGCAGTTCCTGGTGTCCTGTATGCTGTCAGTTCTTACACATTTCTCTGATTATTCCCTGAGGTAATTATAGACACTACTGGTGTGATTAACTGCACTGAGTGCATATACCTCTGCGAATGAGGTGGTTATGGAGAAACCTGAACTTAAGGAAATAGTCAGAGGAATTGTCCACAAACAAAATACAGGAACTGGGAACCATCATTCATGACCGAGGTTCTGTACACGTGCTTTCAGCAGAACAAGCAAGGTGTGGGGAGATGGAGGCTGACAGAGCGAACAGGGCAGGGTCAGATGAGAAGTGGGAGATGAGTGACTTATGACAGCCAGTGCTGAGCATGGTGCATAAGCATTTCAGTTTTATTTCCCAGTCTATGGCAACCAATGCAACATGGGCTCGGCTGTTTTTGTGGTGGTGGTAAAATTAAAGCCCTAGCACTGTATCAAAACAGGGCACCAAGCACGGACAATTAATTCAGAGGCAATGTTTTCAAGCTGAGCACCCAGAAAAATGGAGAAAACGCAATTAATCACCACCTGGGAGAAGCCTGATCTAAATGACCACCCAGGAACTCTGAAGCAGAGGCAGTTCCCCAGGGCAGCAGTCCGCAAGCTGAACCATGAGCCTGTCCTTTCTCCAGCTGCATTCCCAGTCTCCTCCATGGTGTATTTTATGCAGAGGCAGGATCCCATTAAGAAAAAGTATGCGATCATGTCATTAATGTCTGTCTCGCAAGAGGCGATTAGAGAAACATTTGTAAAGAACAGTCTAGGAATAATTGGTCCTGCCTTGAGGGACAGAGATGGACTGGAGTCCCCAGATGGCTCCTTGAGGTCCCTTCCAGGCCTGTGTTCCACAAAGTCATACATGCCAAAATTAAGCCAAATTAAGTTTGCACAAATTATTTTAATTCCAGCCTTCCCTAACTTCTGAATGCTTGGTTTCAGAACCTTTCTGGCACAGATTACGGCTTTTTAGGATCCTGGCTGGTTTGTTTTAAAGCCAACTGAACCTAGCAAGGATGCCACGGTACGCACATCCATGAGGTTCATTAACGACCTTGTAATCAGATCTACCACAGGGACCTCTTCCAGAGACTGGCAGGGGCAACCCAGGCGTCGGTGCCATCTCCAGCTAATGAAGGGTGGCAGTAGGAAGAGAATGCTGTGCTGCTCGCCAGCATCAGAGGCTTGCCTTTCAAATCCACATGCTGGCAGCAGATAAGATGAGAGTCTCAGGGCACCTGGGTTCCCTCCCACACTCTGGCAACATGTGCCACCAGGAGCTTTTTGCTTGTTTCCATCCATGTTCTCTCCAGTCCTGTTTTTTCCAGACCCTTGAAAACAAACAGCTCTTTTGCTACCTCCTCTGCTCCCTGCCCCACCATTGTCAGGTCAGGGTCTTTCCTCTCCCCGCTCTTGCCTTCACGAATTGCATCCCACCTCAAGTCAGGCCTGTACCCTACCTCTGTCCCCCTCCCACTCCTAGCCACCTGGCTTGTCCTGCCATCACACGTTTTTTCACCTCTGCCCTTTTCCCTACTCCCTTACCTTATTTTTTGCCCAACAGCTGCTCCCAGACCCTGAATCCTCGGTGGTTTAATCCTTCTCTCTATCCTCCTTCCTATTCTTTGTTGATTCAGAAAATGAAGCTCCCTGTCTTCCCTCCTCTGCCCTGGTCACGCCATCTTTCCCTCCTCCCCCGCCTCCTCCCCCAGCTATTCCAGTCCCAGTCACAACAGGTTCTTCAACCAGATTTACCACTTTCCTCCCACCGCCGGCTTTCACGGCCGCTTCTTCTGCCATGCTGCTTCATCGCCAGCATGGCGGTCAACACCTTTATGAGAGAAACCCCCGCTTTCCTCTCAGCTCGGTGCACCCTCCCACCAACGGTAACTGCAACGACTCGCAGGTGGGGTGGGCTCAGCCACCACCCGTGGACAGCCCAGGGGCAGGGTGTTCTGGCAGCTGCAAGGACCCGGAGCATACTCAGCCAGGGTGGAGTTTCCAGGGATGATTTGGGGATGGCTTTTTGTCCACTAAATGCTAAGAAGCCTCCACAGGTCTGTGTGACCTGTGATTTTTCGAAGTCGTAAGCTGTGGTTCAGTTTGGATAGGTTTTGTCAAGACTCATAGAAGCTAGATTTCCAGATTGTATGCTGTGAGGGAGATGAAGTGTCTCAGACAAAAAAACTACCAGACATGCTTGAAATAGGGACAAACCCATTTTTGTTAGCCTTGTTCTCGGAAATGTCCCGAGTCACTTTCATTTTAACTTTCCAGCACACTCAGCATGAAAATTTTGGTAGAATGCTTAAGCTTTAAGAAAATGGTAAGCAAATGAGTCCAAGATATTTTTATGGGAAATGCTGTGCAGCCTTTATATACAGGGGATATGATACTTCCCAATGCATAGGGATGTTAACTGTTAGATAATGCAATCGTAAAGTATTTCACTTTCTTTCGCTTTTGTTTTTCTTATTTCCATTCTTACCAGTTATCAAAATCTGCTAATTGCTGCATACTCAGCAGCCTCTAACATTTTACTCTTCATTGGAGACCTTTTTGCTGCAGGACAAACTCCTCGTTATCTGGAACATCCCTTGAATTAATTTATTCCATTTGTTGCTGCAGAGTCATAAAAATTAAACTGGGGACTTAAGTCCTAGGTAGTGTTAAAGGAGCAATCTGCTTGAGCAGCTGAATTAGTCTGTGCAATATCCTTCCCAGCAGCGTCATGGGCTTCTCTTACACCGACCACTTTGTTTTGCAAAGATGATATTCAGGTTTATTAAATGAACTGACGTTATCCTGGGCTTAGGCATGCTTGCCAAGTTGCTGAAAAATGCCACAAGGTTTATGTTAGAGGTGGAAGTCACCGTGCTCTTTCCAATGGACACAGACATCAGTAGGACAGCTATCGCTGCTTAAATGGCGTGAGCAAATCAATGCCTTCTATCTGTTTTGGTCAGCCCAGCGTTTCTTTTATACTCTACAGGTAGGTTGCAAACTTGCAAAAACCAGTGAGACAGTGGAAATTTCCCTCTAATGAAAGCATGTCTCGCAACACTTCCAGGCATGTTGCGGCAGAACAAAGCTCTGACCTATTCTTTCATCTGCCACCCTAAGGGTAGGAAGATCTTTAAAAGTCAATGCCTCATTTATGACTGTACAGCCTAAACTGGTCATGGAGGGAAATTATTTTATAATAATCCTGTAAAAGGAGAGACAAAATCTCGGTTGCTCAGCTGTTAGCTGCACAGAGCTTGGCACCAATCTTGAAACCCGATGAATAACGCTTGAAACGATATTGTTCCTAGATTTCCAGCTGTACCAGAAGGTAGGTGGTCAGCGCAAAACCTACCTTACCTCCTGCTGCTGCTGCAAGATTGATGCTGTTTGGATCGGGGGAGGATAGCCCAATTCTGCAAAATAAATAGGCCCCTGCTGTGTCCAGCATAGAGGCGTTGTCTCTCCTTGTAGGTCTGTGGCCCCCCTGCAGCCCAGGGTGTGACTGCGTGGCAGGGCACTCATTTTTCCCAGGGGAAAGCTGCAAGAGGATTTTTTTTTATTTAAGCGCTTTACCAGACATATCTCGCATACTTGTGGGGTTGATTCTAATGCTGTCATTATCTAGAAAAATCTTCACTTAGTGGTAGAAATCTAATATTTGCTTCAGCAGATGCTTGGATTGCTGATGGGGAGCAGGGTTCTTGGCTCTTCCTAATCTATGATTGTCAAATTCCAATTATTCTGGACAGTGGGGTGATCCTGCAGAACTGGGATGTTTTCCCTCTGTGTAAGGACATAAATATATGCATGAACATGCACAGAAATATTATTTGATTCACTAAAACCAGCTGTTGCGAACGAACCATCCACATACAGCAGCTACTGATTACTCAACAGCAAGAACATTGTTGTCTCTACTGTTGATAGCCCAGTTTGTTGCCTAACTCCCTCCCCACCTTCCCTGGCCTCTCACTCACTTTTTCCAGAGGACATTTGGGATTCTCACCGAGGTCCAAGACTTGCTGGCTGAGGAAGTTAACCAGGGCCCATTTTCCTGTTCTTTGATGGGTCAGCCTGTGTCTCAGGCCTTCCTAGTGAAGCACCCAAAGCCTTTTTTGCAAACATACAGTGAAGAAGCCTTGATGCATCTCAGGGAGGTGGCCTTGTGTTCACTTGAATGACAGGTGCCAGTGAGAGAGAAAAGAGACTGTGGTTTTTCTCTCTGAGATGAGCACAGCGGTCAGTAGGAGAGACAAGGCTCTTGACTCCCAAGTCTTCTCCTTGAGTAAATTAGACCCCACATCATCCTTGCGTACTCTTTGTTGTTGTTGGGTTTGTCTGCTTTAAAGGCTAAACTCAGATGCCCTCAAGCAGCCGTTGCTGAAGGCAGCGAGGGCCGAGAGCTTTTTTCCATCGGAGAGTGGAATTTAGCCCAAAGGTGTCGTACTGTGGCACAGCAGGTACCCAGTAATGCCGGGCTTCCAGGAACAGGAGAGCCTGCCTCCCCCATTGACTGCAGCGTGCTGATATCAGGTATTAGGAGAACTAGGAAAAAGACCTTGCTGTCGGAGAGTTGTGAAGAATGGATTGCAGAAGCAGGAGAGCACTAAATGTGGTTTTGTTACTGGTATAAAAAAGGCTGTAATAGTGAGAAAATTAGCTGATATTCGCAAAACCGTAATCCACCATCAAATGAAAGATTCACCTACCAGAG
Source organism: Sagittarius serpentarius (assembly GCA_034782735.1). NCBI lineage: Eukaryota > Metazoa > Chordata > Aves > Accipitriformes > Sagittariidae > Sagittarius > Sagittarius serpentarius. The sequence continues at coordinate 3,368,029 of JAVKLA010000030.1, read as the reverse complement.
GAAAGGAAGTCTTTATCCAGCACCTGTATTGGGGGGAACTGTTAAAAAAAAAAAAAAAACACACAAAAAACAACCAAAAACCAGCTGCTTTCAAACAAGGGCTTGAATTTGCTGTAAGCATGTACAGAGTATCCTACTGTTAATGGATCTGCCTAGCACTGCTGGAAATTCGAGGTGCGATTGCATCAGCTAATATTATTCCTGCAGTTCTCTTTGGTTTGAAATATTGCCCGACTCATTTGGGTTAGATACAAGATGTAATTGCCTGGAAACCAGCACACAGCTCCAGAAGGGTGCCCTGCTATTTATATTCACCTTGTCCAATAAAACGTCCGTGCCATTCCTGTGTTGGTTCACGTCATCAGGACACTGCGCAGAGTGTGCCTTCATTTTTCCCTTCCTATGGGCTCCCCGAGAGATACCAGGGGCTTCCTAAGGGTCTCAGGCCCTTATGCATTTCCTTAGCCATGGGAAGCTCCGAGAAGCAAAAGCTCTTCAGGGTTTCAGCACCTGCCAGGCACAGATGCACCTCTCAGCACTTGCAGGAGGTCTGTTGGGAGGAACCATGGATGGACAGGCCTTACTCTGCGAGTATATTAAAGTACTGCTGGTAAACCTAGCACCCAATGGGTGCTGGGAACCCCATCTCCATTGCAGACTTGCAGAGAAAATGTCAAGTTCCTGCTGACCCACAGGAAATTTGCCTGCTTCTGGCCTGCCTTTCTGATGTCCTGACTACCAATGAGTATTTCTTCTCATGCGCTTTTCAAAAGGTGTTCTAGCATCTTGCCAAACTCTTTACAAACTCCTCTGCAGCTGGGGGCAGGGAGCAGTGCATACAGCCGTCCTCACGCTGCTGCAATGGGAAGAGCATGACCTGGTAGCGATGACACCAGGGCTCTCCCTCAATGCCTCCCTGCAGACTGAAAGAGGGGCAGGTATGAGCTGCTAGAGGGAACTAAAAATAGACAGTCTCTTCTCCGAGTAGACCAGGGATCCTGGGAAGAAAAGGCCACATTCTTCATTGGCATGTAAGAGAGTAGGTTAGAGAGTGAGAAGGAAGAACAGCTACCAACTAGAAGACAGCATTGGCATGAGAACAAGTAGATAAAAATAGGCCATGAAAAAATGTGGGCTGCAAATCAGAAACAAGTTTCCTTCTGTCACTGAGGTTCTGGAATGACCTGCCAAGAAAATTCCCAATGACTCTTAAGATGGACTGTGATAAATTAACAAGAGGGACTTTATGACTCAGTGCTTGTCATAGCTGGGGAATATGATGATGACGAGGAGATCCCTTCTAGCCCCACATTCCTGTTGGTATGATAACAGAGGAATCTGTGTAGGGCGCAGTAAATGCTGAATCACCGAGTGCTTTATATAGCTGCCTGGCAGGACAAAGTCCCTTGCACCCATCCTGTCTGCAAGATCCTCCAGGACAAAAAAAAAAAAAAAAAATCCTTATGTAAATGATTGTGCTCTGGCAGCATGAAGCATAAAGCTACCGATGCCTGAGTTAGAAGAAAACCAGCTGAGCTACAGGCTCCTCTACACAGGGGAAAGGTGGTGGCATGGGCACGAAAGCAAGAAACCTCACTGTAAACACTGAGGTGTACACGCTCTGAGGTGAGTACGCTCTGGCAGCTTTGATACGCAATTTTAACGTGGGAAAGAAACTCAGCACCTGGAACTGTGTGGAGATATCCCATGCACTTGGTCAGCCAGGTAAATGCGGGGATCGTTTCCACAGGCACAGGCCGTGATCATATAATGTAGCGGAAAGTTCCTGCAATTAACATCAACTGCTAAAACATCCACTGTTCTCCTGTCACCCCAGGATCCACAACCCTTTCGATGGTGTTTTTTCCTGTCTCCTTGGAGTCCCCCAAGGATGAGATCACTTTCTGCAGCACAAGGCCAGCAATCAGGATGCAGCTTACACTGATGTGTTTGACGCCTCACAACTGGATGTCTACAGCTTTGCTGCTCTGGCTCTAAGGGCAGACCTTGGGGGAACAGCAGCAGCTGCAGTTTCAGTAGTACATAGCTAGAGCTCGAGGCCAAGGAGAAGGCACCCATGAAAAACTGGGTAAGGTAAGGTAAGGTAAGGTAAGGTAAGGTAAGGTAAGGTAAGGTAAGGTAAGGTAAGGTAAGGTAAGGGACAGGCCTGATTTCTGGGCTCGGCAGAGTAACGTTGCTCAGGAGAAGAGCACTTCTCCACAGCCCTCATGGCTGTTGGACTTGAGGAAGACTTTTCTGGAGCTGCTTCTAGACCCGTGGAGGTCTTCTACAGATGTGGGTGCTCCCTTACCTCCTCAAAACCTGCAGCACAGGCTACTTGGAGACCTAGGGCCCCTGACTGCTGCTCCCCACTGTGCCACAGGAATGTCCCCGCATAGATGTGCCACCACTGTACAGCCACCGTCTCCACGGGTTGCACAGTCTGGTTACTCTGGGCCAAGGACACCTGCGGGTTTTCCCCTCTTGCAGTACTTTGGAACACCCATTATTTCTAATAACTGCCCCTGGTATCAAAGCTCAGAGCAAGAGGTTCCCCACAGATCCCGGCTGCTAACGCCAACACAAGGCAGTGGGGAAACTTCCACGCCAACAGTCAGCACGCTTCTGCCGGAGAGCCTGGCTTAATCCCTTGCTGCCGTAGCTAACAAAGCTCAGTTGCAAGCTGACAGGGTAACAGAGGCAGACTGAGCGATGGCAGGTGGTTGCAGCACAAGAGCCTCAAGGCTTCCTACCTTCCCGGCTCTTGCCGAGGCCCAGCGAGCAGGCATACAGAGACATCTCATGCCGGCCGTGACGTGACCCTTCCTAAACAGCTGTCAGCAAGGAAAGGGCATAGAGGTGTCGGTGCATCGCTGGGGTCAGGGGGAGCGGGCGCAGGCCACAGAGCTTTTAAGCAGGAGAGCAGTACCTGTGAACGGGCCCGTGGGCAGGGAAAGGCTCTGCTCTGTGGAGCATCTCCTATCGCGCTGTGCGTAGCAGGGCTCAGGGATGCTGGCTGAGGTGGATTCGTCGTCTCTTCCTATGGTTTGCAGGCAGCAGCAGGAGTCACAGAGCTGGAGCCTGTGGAGGTGCACAGCTAGGAAGGGAAAGATGGCTTGGAAATGCAGGTCGGGAAGCTAAAAACATTCAAAGGACCTCATCAGCATTAACAGCTGTGGCTGCCCCGTGTGTCATTGGAAGAGGCAACCTCTCTGCTGGCAGATGCTGCTTGGATGGTGACAGGGTGCTGCGATAAGGTGCACAGGATTGCCAAGGGCTGCTCCGTAGCTTCTGGGTAGCAGGAGTTTCTCACATACCCTGAAGTACCGCGAGCACATCTGTAAGGATGGTGAGTCCAGCGCTCACCTGGGAGCAGGCAGGGGACCTCCTTCCAGTCACTTACCTTTCATTTCAATTTCTGTAAGATAAAAGTTTCTGCCTTGAACTGCAAAGAGGCACAGCCTTTCCTAAGGGGAACAGATTTAGACAGCAGATACATTGGAGAAGGAATTGCTCACGTGGGATATGGATACTACAGGCCCCCTGGGTGAGAGACGGCTGTCTTTAGGCTATATCCATCATCAGTGGCAAGAGAGAGAGTCAGTTATAGGCAGTTATAAATCAGGGCACTCATGGTCCTGCTGCCATAAACCTTCTTCTCAGTTCTCACGGTCTTCCTCTCCGCCTTTGCAGAACATATGCTGCTGCCCTTACAGCTGCTCAGAAACCTTGGATTCAGGGCAAAGCTCTAATTCAGATGCTTTGAATGGCTTAATGGGGAGAGACAGGCTCCTCCAAAGACTGCACAAAGAGCCAGGGGGGAATGAAATGCTGAATTCAGTGCCTCAGACAGGTGCCTCGAGTTAAGGAGCATGAGGGCTCCTCTGTGTGCCCGTGCTATGCCCGATGCAAAGATGCTGCAATACCAATGGCAATGAAAGGCAATGAAAAGTCCACTGCTAAACCATGTCCCTAAGCACCACCTCTACACATCTTCTAAATACCTCCAGGGATGGCGACTAAAACATTTCCCTGGGCAGCCTGTTCCAGTGCTTGACAACCCTTTTGGTGAAGAAATTTTTCCTAATATCCCATCTAACCCTCCCCTGGAGCAACTTGAGGCCGTTTCCTCTTGTCCTATCGCTTGTTACTTGGGA
>JAVKLA010000030.1:3350748-3363403 GCA_034782735.1 Sagittarius serpentarius | reverse complement strand
GGGCCCAAAACTGAACACAGCGCTCAAGACGCGCCCTCACCAGTGCCGAGCACAGGGGTGAAATCACTTCCCTGGTCCTACTGGCCACACTGTCCCTGATACAAGCCAGGATGCCATGGGCCTTCTTAGTAGGTGCAGCCGCATGATGTGCAGTTTTCAGCTGGTGGCTCCTGGTCACCAGACAGAAAAGCAATTGTCCCCAATTCCAGTGATGAGTTTCCAAACAAACCATAGGCTCAAAGTCCTCTGGAGGGTTTTTCTGCATTCGCCAGTGGATTTCAAGTTAATTTTTATATCAGCTGCTTCCAGCTGCCTTCATGGTTGATCACTTCCTATGACCATGCTGCAGTATTTCCTAGCCCCAGATCGAAGTGCTACTCTAAACATGCTTGGGGGTGGGGAGAAGCCAGCCCCAATTTGGAAAAGTGGCTTTGCCCCGTATTTAATAGGGTCCCTAGAGCGTCCCAGCCACCTCCCTGTCCCACCCGTTATCCCAGCGTGGGGATCCCGTGGGATGGGCTGCGTGGGGCACTTCAGGTTTGCCAGTGCACCAGTGTGGCACCAGCAGCCCCTGCTGCGAGCGCTGCAAAACTGCAGGTGCCTTTTCCCCGGCCCCAGGGTGGGGAGGCGATGGGGAAAGAGCCCCCCCCCCGAGCCCCCCACTACAGGACCCCCACCCCACCTTCCACCCCGGGCTCCCCCGGCCTCGCCCCGGGAGAGGGCAGCCAGAGGCCCCCCGCCCGGGGCTGCGCAGCCCGGGGTTCTCCCTGCCAGCATCCCGGCTCCACGCACCGCAGAGCCGGACACGCTCCAGCCTGTCAAATAAATGCTGGTTATAAATAAAACACCGGCTGCCGCATGCTCGCAGGGTGCTCCTGCTCCCCTGGGGCCAGGTGGTACGGTGCTTTCTGGCTCTGCATGAGCTCCCTGCGGCTTCAGCGCGGCGCAGGGTCGATTCAGATGATAAAAACTGGTTTTTGGGGGTGCCCGAGAAAGTGGTGTTGTGGCCTGCCTTTCTAACCCACCCCCCTCACCCTCCTCTGCCCTGCTCCTACCCACCTCTGGCTTGTTCAGCATCCCTCCGCACCAGCGAGGGCTGCGCTGGCAGCCTTCCCCTCTGCTGGGACCACAGGAGACTTTCCACGCTCTCACCCTGTCTGGGCTTCTCTGTCTCCGGCCCCCACTGCCGATTTGCCCCGCAGAGGTAGGGGACCCCCAGTCAATGCATTTCACCCAGGCCAGAGCTGTAAGTGCTCAGACAGCTGTGAAAGAAAAAAAAAAAAAAACACAACCACCACCAAACCAAAAAACCCGAAGGAAACTGGTTTCTGTTAGCAAAGGGTGACACAAAAAAAAAAAAAAAAAAAAAAAAGGATTACCCTCTGGGGTATTTCCACTTCAGAAGCGAAGAGGGGCTATGGGAATATTGTTCCCCTTAAGATTACCGGTTTTGGTGATTTGCCCTAGAAATTCAGCAAGCTTGGAAAACCACCAAAGCGATGGGGATGGGGAAAAAAAGGTGACATAGGTGATGGGACACAGCAGTGAGAGATTTCATCAGCATAAAGGCTAACGGAGAGGGCAGTGCTAACGTGCGTTGTCCAAAACCGAGTTTGGGATTCCGCTGTCACCTGCCCTTTTAACAAAGCCTTTCTCCAGAGGGTTGGGGGGTTTTTTTATGCACTGGGCCTCAGGTCTCAGCATCCTGAACTTCTGTGGAGGCAACGATATGCTGAAACGCCTTCACAAATACCCCCAAAAAGCAGGCACACCAGAGTTACTGTTCTTGCTATTTCTAAGATAAAAATGAAACACACCATATGAATTTAAACAAACCTCATTCCAGACTACATCATCCAAAGACATACAGAAGGGCACAAGCCCCAGAAAAACAAGGCAAAAAAAGAAAAGAAAAACCTTTTCAGATCCTCTTTTACGATTGCTAGCTTGTCTTTCCCTTCAGTTCTGACCCGAGTCTCACCTACACCCGTGCAACTGAACTACGCAAGACACAAAGACACCTCCAGGGACATCACCTTTGGACTCCATTTTCTCACTCAGATGCTACCAAAAACCAACCAACCAACCAACCAACAAAAAAAAAAACCCAACCCCCCCCCAAACTCTCCTCCACACACCCCACTCCGAGGTCCTTGCTTTGCCAGGGAGCAGCGTGCCCCAGGCGAGCGGCAGCCTGCAGCTGCTTCTGGCATCCCCATCTCCAGCCGGGCGTGACGCTGGCGGGAGGCTCTGCACCGGCAGCCTCGGGAAAGGAGTCCTCCGTCCATCTGGCTGTCTGGCTGTCTGCTGCGTGCAAGCCACGCGTGTTTCTGAGCCATGGTGCTGCTCCCCACCGGTGTGAATCGGCCAGCTCTCGCAGGGAAAAGCCCTCTGAGGCGATGGAAGTTTGGGCTCTCGCAGGCCACCCAGCCCCAGTCTTTCCACTGCTGGCACCGGGACGGGCAGACTTGCCGGGTATCTGTGGGGTGCAGGCAGCTGCCCGGAGTAGTTAAGACGAAACCACTGCCACCTCCCCGAGTGCTGCCAGCCACCTCTCAGCCAAACACGGTCTGCAGTCACCGCTGACCAGGCTGGGGCTGACACCGCAACCCGGAGCAGGGCAAGGTTTATTCCCGACTCCCCAGATGCCAGAACAAGACGCATCCCTTGGAGGGACACATGGCTTCAGCATCGCTGAAAACACGCAGCGTTTTCGGGGGTGGGAGGGCACTTGCCTTTGGGGCAGGAGTGCTCCCAGTCACACAAAGGTGGGTTTCAGATCTTCTTTGAAATTCACCACGGGCTGGGGCCCACCATGGTGCTCTGTCTGGTGGCCCGTGCAGCCGCTGGGCTCTGTGTCCGTGTCCGTGCTACTGCTTCCCAGGGAGCCGCATGGACTCTGGAAGCAGACCTCGCAGCAGGGCCGGTGGCAGCCGTGAAACATCTCCTCAGAGCTGCTGCTGCTGGAGTCAGAGTCCGGGTAATAGTACAGCGAGCGCAGGGAGGGCTCGGCGGGTCCCCTCGGAGTGCCCTGCCACCGCCGCTGCTCCCGCGAGATGCTTGGCGAAGCGCCCTGGGATTCCGGCCATCCTGGCCATCCCTCTGGCTGCAGGCAGAGCTCCCCAGGGATGGCTGGAGGGGACGGTGCTGGCGGGTGAAGGAGCCCTCCGCCAGCCGTCTCCCCTTCTCTCCCCAGGGAGATACGTGCTGACTCCCCACCGCCCCAGCCGCCCGCCTCCTTCACCCCGTGGCTGGCACAAGGGGACACGTGTCCAGGGAAGCAGGTGGAGGCAGCGGGCAGCAGGATCCTCCGCCGCCGCCTCGCCAGGTCGGGGCTAAGGGGCGTGCGGATGCCCAGGTAGCCTTCCTGGGCCCTCCGCGTTCCTCCCTGCTCGCCTGGGGGGCCCCGGCTGCCACGCAGGGCTCCCCCAGGTAAGACGGAGCTATAGGTTTTGCCATCCAGGCTCAGCTCTTGCAAGATTTCCCACAGCTTCTCGCTGCTCACATAGCTGACTTTGGGGGACGACTCCCGGGCCACACCAGCTGAGATGTCCTGGCCCGGCAGCTGCTCCGGAGGCTGCCCCTGCCCGGCAGGTGTCCCGCACTCCTGGATGTCTTTCAGGCCACATTTGATGCCGTCCCCCATGTCAAAACCCAGCACCCGGGAGCAAACAGGCTCGTGGTTCACGTGTTTCCAGAGGTCCTGAGCATTGCTGCAAAGAGGCGCTGTACCCAGCAAGCAGGGAGGCTGCCACCCATCCCGCTCCGGATCCGGGGAGCAGTGGTCCCCCGGCTCATCCCCACATCTTCGGATCCGGGGAGCCGCTGGTGGCACATGGGAGTCACAGCCGCTCTCTGCAGACATCAGCCTCATCAGCTTCTCCTTGGCGCTGCTCACTTGCTCCTGCAGGCTTTCGATCACGGCGTTTTTCTGCGTCAAACAAATACACCCGTCAAGCGCCAGGAAGGCGGAGGGTACGAAAACGCCGCCCATTTGGAAGCAGGCACTGCCAAAAAAAAAGTATCATCGCCCCTCTCTGCGGGGAGAGGTGCTCTGAGGCAGCGCAGCAGCAGACCTGCAAGAGCCACACCGGCAGTGAGTGTGACCAGGTCCTCCCCTGGAGCCCCCCAGAGCCCCCCAGATGCGGGTGTGGGAAAGGGGGCACCAGGGCAGGCAGCTCCCCGAGCCGGGGTGCTCCTGGCAGGCAGCGGAGCAGGCTGGGGGGGACTTTGCTGAGACAGAGCATCTCCCCTCTGAATTAACCACGTTTGACTGGGCTGTGGGAACCAGGCTCTCCTGCTCTTCTGCCTACATGGTTGGTTTTTTTTTAAACCCTCCAGATTATGCCTAAATTTTGGCACTTTGGGGTGCACAGTGACGTGACAAAAAAAAGCAGCTCTTCCCCTCCGGAGGCAAGAGGCTGGAGGGGGCCTGCCAGTGCGGACCGGGGCGTAAGGAAGGGCTTCCCACCCTGCAAAGCCTTCAGCCCACAAAAGGGAAGGGGAGAAGCTGGTGCGGCCGAGGGGGGCCGGCAGAGCCCCGTACCTCGGTGAGCAGCCGCTTCATGGAGTTTTTCTCCCCTATCAGCTGGTAGAGCTGCTCCTCGCTGTACACCGAGCGGCAGCTCCTGCTCGGGCTGGTGAAATATTTTGCCATGTGGCTCACGGTTTGGCTTTCTTCTTCAAAGGCTTTCCACTGCTTGAGCTGGGGAGTAGAAGAGGGCGTTATCCGCGCGGCACGCACAGCCCTGCTGACGCGGTGGGAGGCAGGCGCAGCTCGAGCACGAAGGAGACAAAGGGATGGAGGGGGGGAAGACAAAGGCAGGGTGTGACGGAGGAGCAGAGATGGGTGGCGAGAGACGGCTGGGCGAGGGGCTGCAGTGTCACTTGGAGCCTCCCACCCATCTGAGCCCTACCCTGTCCCTGGCTCCAGCTTTTAATGCAGAGAGGGTCGGTGCCTGCCTGCGCTGCAACCTCTAAGCACGCTGTAAAAGCCCCCTCCTTCTTCTCCCCCCTCCCTGACTCTGTGACAGACAAAGACAGTGTCACCACACGCCCCCTTATCCCTGAATCACTGGTGACAAGCTGAAAGCCAGCAACGCTTAGTATCCGTTTCTTGTCTAGTGTCTGCACAGAACCTTGCGCAGCCCAGCTCCAGCTGCTTATTGATCTCGGATGAGCAATAGAAGAGCAAGCCCATTAGGAAAAACAAGTTGATGAATTAAAAGATCCAAGTTAAATAAAATGTTCAAGGCCCCCAGGCTACAGCAGAAAAATGGTACAGGCAGAGTGCAAGTACAGCTCAGGAGCTCCTCCGCCCTCACTCCGCGAGACCTCGCGCTTGGCAGAGCGTCACCAGCAGGCTTGGTGCTTCTCAGAGGAGGTTTGGATCCTGCTCCCAAGGGCTGCTCATCTAGCGGGCTGGGGCTCTGCAGTTACGCTGCATCAACTGAGGCAGGAAGGGACCTCTGGCAATCATCCAACCGCCCTGCTCAAGCAAGGTCAGCTGGAGCAGGCTGCCCAGGACCGTGTTCAGCTGAGTCTTGTGTATCTCCAAGTCCACGGGGACTCCACAACCTTTCTGGGCAACCTGCTCCAGTGCTTCACAACCTTCACAGAAAAAAAAATCCCACCCTTTTTCTGATGTTTAAATAGAACTGCCTGCGTTTCCGTTTGTGCCCATTGTCCCCTGTCCTGTCAGTGGACACCACTGAGAAGAGCCTGGCTTCCCTTTCCCTAGTCCACCCCCATCAATATTTATGCACATTGGTGAGATCCCCCGAGCCCTCTCCTGCACAGATGTGCTCTTTCTTCAGCTTCACCTCTTCCTCCCTTTCTCACCTCATTTCCTCAAGCCCAAACATCCCCCCAAACATTAAACTGAGTAAACAACTGTTTCCTCTCCCTGTAACAATGGGAGCATTTCTCCCCCCCAGCGCCGTGGCCAGGCACACCAGGCTGCTCCTGGAGGACACGGGAAGCGGAAGAGCCTCGCCTCGCCACAAAAGGCTTCCGTCAGACATCTCCGCGTCCTCCTCCTCCTCCCCTACAGCAAAGCCCAGCCTCCTTCTCCACGAGCGCAGAGGAGGACAGCCTCCCCTGGGGACCACCAGCCGCCATGAAGCCTCCGAACCTGGTGAGGCCATCTGGGTGGCCAGAGCCCGGCTCCATCCCTGGAGCAGAAACCCTCGGCGGGAGCTGGTACGCAGGGTATGAGGAGAGGACCTGCACCAAGGACCGAGCCCACCGCCCACGGAGGAGGAGGAAGAGGAGGAGGAGGAGGAGGGCAGCAGCCACCTCGCCTCCACGCGTGCCCTCTGTGCGGCTGTCACCCATGGCATGCTCTTGCAGGAGGGTTTCTGAGCAGCAGCTCTGCAACGTGCCTGCACGCCTTGGAGACTCAGGGGACTGGCTTGGGGGAGCAGAGCCACTGGGAGCTTGGAGGACTTGCTCTGCAGGTGAGCCCGAACGTTTGGGGAAAGAAGCAGGAAAATAAGTGGACGCACACGGCTGCTGTTGTTAAACTCCGAAAATGTGCCCCTTTCCGGCCAGGTGGCAGGACAGAGGTGGCAGCATACCTGTGGGACAAAGATGAAGCAGTTGATCGTGGTTGTACACACGAAGATGCCTCCAGAGGTAAAACCAAACAGCAAGTTGTGCCAAGCACGGAAGAAACGGTGAACTAAGCAGACAGTGCCGGCAGCCAGGAAAACGAGGTTGACCCCGACGATGAGCGTCAAGGACTGGTTGACTGGCGGGGAGCTGACGTTGTCGGTCAGACCGGCCAAGTAGGTCCCATACAGCAGGAGGATACTCTGGAAGCAGAAAAAAGAGGTTTCCAGAGTGGAAAATTACAGCCTGATGGTGTCAACCCCCATCTCGTACCGAGCCCGGTGAGCTCAGAGACACTCGGCGCAATCCTAATTAATGCTCTTTGATCTATAATGCAGACCTTCAGCGCGTGGCGGCGACGCTGCAGCAAACACCCGGCACGCTGCTGCGGGTCAGAAGTGGGGCTGGGAAGGGAGGGCAGGAGCGAAGGCACTGGGGGTCCCGACCGAGGGGCACGAGGAGCTGAGGGTCAGGTCGGCAGGCGATGCCACAGAGCAGGGCATGGCTGGGAGAGGCAAGACGTGAAAACCTCCCCTTGGGCAGCCTGGAGCAGGAGCAACAAAGACGGACAGAAAAGAGGTGGAGGTCCCTGCGGGGCTGCAACGGTGGGGTGCCCTCAAGGAGCGATGACCGACCTTTGAAGGAGCAGGAAGGAGATTCAGACGGACATTCAGAAGGAAAAAGCCAGGCAGAAGCAGCGGAGGTTTAGACTGGAGGGAAGAGGATGTACTTGGTGCCTCTTTAAACAGAAACCCGGGAAACTACCGGGTGCAATTCTTCTCCCTTCCCTTCGCCGTTTCCTGCCTGACTCTAGCAGCAGTGAAAGGGGCTAGAGAATTGCTCTGTACACAGAGGCCCTCCCTCCCCGGGAGCAGGCTGGCTGTTTCAGAGCAGGCTTCCTCACCGCGCTGCCCCTCAAGTGTCCCACGTGTGCGTCTTTCCAGTGTGCTCAGGATTAAACTACCCGGCAGGCTGAATCCCTCCTTCTCCAGGGCACACCAGCAGGAAACACCGAGTATTTTTTGCCCACCTCTGTAGCGCAGGGCACGGTCTGCCTTCAGGGTCATTTGGAAATACCACCTAGCAAAACCCCTGCTCCTGCAAGGGCCCAGAATACAGGGAACATGACTCCTACGTTATTCCTGTGCTGCCCAGTAAGTGCAACTGTCGGCCTTTTACTAAGAGACATCAAATTGTTATTTGGGGATCAACAAGCGCTTTGTGACCTGTGGTGCAGGTGGTCCCGTTCTGGACCCCTCCGTGCTGTGGCTGCTTGATGACCGCGATGGCCGCGGCCAGGGTTAGGGTCTGGAGGGACGCTCTTACAGCGTGGTCCCGTCCACGGTCTTTGGTGACACTCCCAATTTCAGAACACCATGAATTCTCAAGGGGAGGCTGTAATAGTGAGACCTGCCTCGCTGGGAGCTAGGCTGACACCCGACCCTGCTTCATAGGGGTCCTGCACTGGATCATAACCATGTTCAGCATGGGGCACCTCCAAATACATGGCCCAAAGGCAAGCCAACTCCTAACCCCTGAACAAGAAAAAAAAAAACAAAAGCAGCACCAAAGTCCCATTTAAAATTCATATAGTCTATCTGGGACACAGACAACAGCACTGCTGTCTAGTAAACTAGGGCTTTCAGTAAGCACAGGACTAAGTTTTTTCTTTGTTTGTTTGTTTGTTTGAATCTTGAGCAGAGGACTTTGCTCCTAATTCCAGGCATGTCCTCGGCAAGTCATTTCCGTTCACTGCTCTGTGCCAGTAAAACCAGGATAATACACTGAGTGGCTTCACAAAGGGCTGAGCACATTAATGCTGTGGAAGCTAAGAAGTGCTACGTACAAGCACAGAGATAGAGACTACTCTCACATTAGTGTAAATCCAGATTAGCTCCAGAGGAACCACTAAAGAAAGAACGCCCTGACTCCCAGTAGGTAGACAGGATCAGGGTCAGGTTCAACGCAACGCTAACAAAGAGTACTTGGGACGGGTAATGGGGATGTTTTATTCCAAAAAGCAGTTTGTAGGAGCTGTAGGCAAAAGCACTACCTGCCTAAACCCTAAGACAAACTGCAGACAGAAATCAGAGGTGGAGACACAGCACTGAAAGCCCAGGGAACGCCTGCAATCCCTAGCACCAAAGGGCTTTTAAGGACAGGCTAGACTCATGCCTTCAAAATGGAGCGTAGAGGGGAGAAGGACTTGGCCATGTCGTGAGGTCTCTTTCTGCTCTTTTTCCTACGATTTTGGGTAGACGGTCAATGAGTATTGTATTACAGTGAGTCAGAAAGGAACTGCCTGTACTGCACGCAGAGATGGAGCCATTCCCAAAGAAAGGCTGTGATCTCACAAGCTTCATCAACATCAGCTTTCTGAAATGCGTTCAGCCTCTGCCAGCCCAGAGACACATGAGACCACAGATAATTACAGCGATAATTATACCTACATAGTTACATCAGTATAACTAACTCTTCTAGAATAAGAATGGCCACGTGCAAAGCTACATCAGTGAAAGTGTACCTCAGTGGTATAATTAAGCTGATACACATCCTGCGAAGGTAGGCACCGAGCACTTGTCATCAGCACCTCCTTGATTTGGAGTCAGAGGACTCAGGGGCCGAGCCACATAGTGCATCACGGCGGTGGAGAGTCATCTGAGGCTTTATGGGAAAAGGGTGCTTTAGAAAACAGTATGACACAGGTTTTAAGAAGGGGAGATAGATGAGGCGTGGGGGGTTGCAGGCAGAGAACGAGAGAGACAGTATGTGCACGGTGTACGTAAAAGAGACGGCGAGGCAGGGAAAAAGTGGCTAACAGGGCTTTTACAAGGGAATGCAAGAAAACATCAAGATGGGAAGGACTGGAGATGAGCGGGCTTTCGAGACGAACAGGAGTAGCCCGACTGCAATAGGCACACAGCTTGGGAGGGCAGCGAAACTATGAATGCTGCCGAACAGCTTAGGTTGCGAGACTGGGAGGAGGCGAGATACAATGCAAGAATCAATAAAGAGGTTACGTACCTTAAACCCTAAAATGAGAACGAGCCAAAGATCGGAATAAAGAGACGCGCAGGACTGCACCCGGCTCACTGAGCAGGTCATGCCTTTCTCTGTCGCCTACGAGGCAAGGGGAAGGCAGAAGTGAAGGCGGCTGCTGCCCCAGCCCGGGAGCAGGCACAGACCGATGGGCAGACAGCTGTACGTATCTGAGCGGGTCTCCTCTGTAAATTCCTAAAAGGAAAGGCCATAGCTGGCGCTGCCAGGGGCGGAGGGTTAAAGCGAGGAAGATTCTGGCACTCTGCTGCCAACAGGGCTGGTTAAACCTTTCTCTGAAGCATCTGCAGATGCCATGGACCTCTCCTGTGTCACCCAGGTGACCTGCACATACCTGGGAATTTTGCAGCGGACCCTCACCTCTGTAATAGACCAGACATAAACCCAACCCAGAGCGCCCAGAAGGCTTTCTGGCTTATTTTGCTTTCTATTTTTTTTCCAAACAGCACCTCCAAACACCTGACCATCCACCAGCTTTGTCCACAGAGATCAGACAGGACACAGCGCAACCCTCCACCGCCCCCCCCCGCCCCAATCCCTTTACCCGCAGTGAGACGCTAAGGCTTCGGAAGCACTGGACTGGATCGGAGAACACCCACGTCAAGAGCAACACGGCGTCTGCCAGCACCAACGCTGCCACCATCGCCAGCAACTGGAGGTCTTTGATAATCTGCAAACACGCCAGAAATAAGCGTTACCGTGGGGAGCAAATGGACACCAATAACCTCCATCGCCTTGGGTCTCTTTCTGGTTGTTTCTTCCAAGGGACACAACCACCCTAACACTTTCCCCCAAATGGAGTCCAGCAGCTCACTTACATCCCACAGGATCTCTGTCTCCAGCTCCCAAACTTTTGGAGACCTAATCAGGCTCGGGGCCAGGTATAAACCCTCCCCGACAGCGTGGCTAGCTGGTAAATGCTATGACAGAAAACAGCTCTTCCAAAACAAGAGTATCATCCCTTATGCCCATATCACGAGCAGAGACAAAAAGCGTGGGGGGAAAAAAAGCTGGTAGGATTATCATTTTGCAAGTTTAACACAGATTCCAGTGCCTCAGGAATGGGAGTCCTTGCTGGTACCTGGTTCCCCTGCAAACCCTCTCGTCTCACCTCTCATCTGAGACCTACTTTTTTCGCCACTGGAAAGTGGCCACCGGAAGCTGCAAGTGCAGTGTTACACGCATGAATTTATAAAGGCGGCTCCCATTTCCCTCCCAGCTGCTGTATCCCCTTCCTTCAGTGCTGCAGAGGAGCAGCCAGCGCTCCCTCCCTCCCTTCAAGAGGAGATCAGATGCATCTGGGGATGGTCCTACATCAGACACCCTTGAGGATACCTGGTTTCTTTTCATCCCGCAAAACCAATCAGCCCAGACCTGGACGCAGACACCGGTGTGTAGCATAATGAAGGCACCTGGCTGATGTAAAATGAGAACAAGACCTTGCTCGGTGATGGGGCTGGGGCTCCACGGGGGAACAGGCAGCCTGGCAGGGCACCCGCTTGCCTCTAGAGGGGAAAAGCTCCTGCCTCATTGCACAGGAATAAGTGAGGAGCCTATGCCCAGACCTGTGACTGTGACACCCATCCCTGTCACGTGCTGGTTTTATCGGCTATCCCGCACCGTTTTGGAACTTGCTGGTGTTCGCCCCCCTTGGGGAATTTGCCCCCCGCCCGGGCGCTGTGTACTCACCACCCGCTTGTCCGGCACCCGCTGGGTGAACACCTTGTAGAGCCGCCAGCTTTTCCCCAGGACGGGGCCAAACACCAGGGAGGTCCCCACACACAGCAGGCAGAGCCGAACCTGCCGGGGAGGAGGGGGGCAGAGCAAGGGGGCTAAGGGGGCGGCCGTGGGGCTCGCAGGGACACCCCGCACCCTCCCACCTAGGAATGCGGTAAAGATGGGTGGGGGTGTGTCTGTGGTCGCCTGGCTTCTGGAGGGACATATTGGGTACTGGAAAGCTGACCACAGGGTGAAGTAAGTTAAAAGGCCCGTATTCTTCTGCCGGCACGCCTGCTGCCTGCCTTTTCCTCCCCACCCCGAGAGGCTCTCATCGGAGGAGCAGGCAGGGAGAGCCAGGCAGCTTGCGAGCGGCAAGGGCGCGGAGGGTCCCAGCACCAATAAATCACTCGCTGGCACCTCTGTTAATTATCCTCAGCCTGGCGGCTGAGCAAGACGACAGGGTGTGCGCTCTCCCACGTCCCACTCTCCCACCCAGGTGCGTGCCCAGGCCCCGGTCTGGCAGGGCAGCTCCCCCAGGTCAGGACACGGGGGTTCAGCACGCACCTTTTGACGAAGATCTGCTTTGCAGCCAAAAAAAAACCTCGCCTGCAACCTCGCGGCACCTGTGCCATGTTGGGCAGCAGCCGTGCGGAGGATCCCATCTCCCTTCAGGCTCCCCTCTCCCTATTGCGCTTTTACAAGCCCAGCAGCCTGCCTGCTTGTGGGGCAGCTGCCGGAGGCGCTGCCCTCTCCCCTGGGCACCTGCCTTGCATCCCCTCCCTCCCGCGGCGCAGCTGTGGTTTACACAAACAGCGAAGGCCGGTCGGACGGAAAGCACCTGGTTGTGCTTTTTGTGTATGTGGAAAGCACAGCCCGGCCAAATGCGCCCAGGAGCGAGGCAGTGACAGGCTGCAGCTAAGAGAAAGCACGTACAGACGTGCACGTACATGCACGCGTGTGCATGTGCGAAGGCACCCGTCCCAGCAAACCCCACACACACGCCCCCGCTCACCTGAATAAGCTTTTCCACCGAGTCTCCAGACAGCGGGCTCTGCTCCTGAATCCCAAAGAGGTAAGCACTAGTGTAAGTCAAGCCACTGCCCAGCAGGGTCACAATGTTCAGATTGGGGCTGGACATCTTCACGATCCTCCAGGAAACAAAGGAGGGAAGGCGGGAACAGTTACTGAGCGTCATGACCTGGCAGCACAGAGGCAAGGTCCCCTTACAGGGGTGCTGGTGGCCATAAGGGATGCTGACACACTGTCC
>JAVKLA010000030.1:3320410-3335896 GCA_034782735.1 Sagittarius serpentarius | reverse complement strand
GGGGCGCCCCCCCCCCCCCCCTTTCCCGTCTGACCCGGTTGACAAAACTTTTCAGGAGCCGGGGAAAAAAAACGGGGGCCGGGTTAGAGCCGCTTCACGCCGGTGCCTTCTGCCCCAGGCTGTCATCACACCTGCTTCATACGACAGCAGTGTCACCCCACCCCCTCCCCCCCCCCCCACACACACACACGCACACACACCCCCCGGCGTGGGAGAGCCGGGGGCCCCACCAGCAGAACCCACCACCCCGCCTGACCTGACCCCAACGCCGCGTCCCGTTAGCCCCGCGGTCCGTCCTGCTGCCCCATGGCAATGCCCATCTCCTGTCCCTGCACCGCTGCTGCAGGTGGGGACGCGGCCCGGCCGGTAATAAACCGTCTCGCTTGGGCCCTGCCTGCAGCTGAGGCAGCACAAAAACCCCACGTCTGTGGCAAAACCGGCCGGAGAAGGTGAGTAAATGCGAGGGCGGCCAGCCTGCGCTCTGCGACCTGCTTGTGCAGCCCCATGGCTAGTGGTAGCCAACGTGACTACTGCAATAGGTATGTCTGCGTGAGCAACGCTCAGTGTCATGTGGACAGACCCACCACCTCTCACAGCATCCCCGTGCCGCCCGCTTCCCTCTCCTGCCTCCCACGGCCCTGACACCCTCATTAACTTCTTGCTCTCTCCCCACAAGACATCCTCTCAGTTTTACTGGATTTTCTTCCCCAGCTCTGAAAGCCAAAAGCTCTGCTCCGGCACCAAAGTTTCTCTCCCAGCCTGCAGCAGAGTGCCAGCTGCTACTGGGAAGGGTTGTTTGCGGAAAGGCGTAAGGTCATGCAGGTTTTCTCTCTTTATACACTTCTGTTTACCTCATTATCTGACTCTGCCAGGCCTCGGCATGAACGGTGCTAATTTTTCACTCCTGCCCATTCCCAAACCTGCAGAGGCGTGGACCGGACGCAGCCTTGGTCCGAACGGGAGCGGGGAGGTTTGCGCAGCCCCCTTAGGCAGGCTGTGCCATGCGGTGCTGGCGTAAACACATAGACCCGTTAGTTCCCCAGCCCGGTAAAAGCCTCCAGTTTGCGGCCACCAGTTCTGGCAGCAGCTCCCACCTCCTTTTACTGGAATTGACTGACGTCCCAGGTGAGAAAGCGGGGAAGCTGCAGTAGGACCGCTCCACTCTCATTTTCCATCTTCTTCCGAGGGAAAACGGAGGGATGTACCCTTCCCCAGGGGGTCTTAACACACCGCCCTCCAGAAAGCGTTTCCCAGTCCGGGCACCGACGGGCGACGAAGGCAGATGTGTTGGGGATCAGTCCTGGACCTGGAGCTGCTGGTGGGGCGGAGGGTCACGTCCAGAGCAGGTAAAGGAGCTGGGAACCTTCTTACTGCCACGTTCAAAGGAGAACGAAAAAGCCCCTTGGAAAACCTTGAGAGACCAAGGTCCAGCCCTGGTGGGCAGCAGTCTGAAAGCTGGAGACCCTGACACGGATTAATTTTGTATTTTGGCACTGAAAGCAGCACCTTGATTTGCAGAGGCACAGAGCATCTGCAGCTCACGGTGGCTGTGATGAAGGTCCCCTGTATCTCAGTATCTCTGGAAATCTGTTCTCTTTTAAAACGTGCAGGCTCTTAGACCGGACTTACCAATCTGGTCTCCGCCTCTGTAAAACCAGGATCATAAACTGAAACATCTCACAGTGGGGAGGGAGGGGAGAGGAGCAGGAATCTGACTGTTCACACAGAAACAGGAGCTGGGTGCCTTATTTCTGGTTCTTCCCAATGCTAACAGAAAATGCTCGTATTGTCCCACTGACTCACGCTTATTACTAAGCTGCTTGTAAACAGCGATAACAAGAAAGCGCCGCTTTGTGCGTGCTTCGGTTTTGCTCCTGGGTTTAGCTCTCAGAAACAAAAACGAAAAAAATCAAAGCTCTGGGGGTACTGACATTTCTGCGTGCACGTGCCTCGCCTCTTATTCCTCACCCAGCAGAGGCGGGACCGCAACCTCATCCCGGCGAGCTCTGCAGCCCTCCGAGGGCTGGAACAGGGGTCCGGAGAGGCACGGGTGAGGGCAGAAAGGGTCTTTGAAGCGGTCTTTTAAACATCTTGTTGGAAAGTTAGACTGCAGAGCTACCCAGAGGGGTTCAGTGTCCATCACAACGCTGCCCGACAGGAAGGCTAAACCACCTGCTCACACCTCCTCACTGCCCCTCTCGCTCTTCATCCCCAGCACCTCACTCATCCTGCGCGGAGCTATTTACGCGTTCTGCCTGCGGGATCCTTCTTGGGAGTTGTGGCTGCTTGAGAGACAGCACCTCCTTTTGGAGGTATGGCCCGTGTCATTTGCTCCAAGATGTGTGCAACGCTTTTATGTTTACTTCAAGTTTACTGTTGGAAAAAAAAGTGGACTCGGAGCTGATTTTTGTGGAATGTGACCCCCTATTTGCCAGTTGTTAGCAGTAACACCTCTCTTCTGGGGTCTGGCAAGGAGCAGGGTTTCAGCCCATTTAACACACACGGGTTGTCCAGCCTCAGGAGTTCACATTCAGCTGGAGGGTTGCACAGAGCAGCATCAAAACCGGCCTCTATTTTAACTACGCCTTCTGGTCATCTGCTAAACTCTTCTTAAGCAACTCACTTTTCAGTCAAATTTCGCTAGATCCGCCTAAGTTTTCTTCAGGACAAACTGCAATTTGTATTTTCTTCACTTTGGGGAAAATTAGCCTCTGAAAATCCAAATTAATATGTGACTACCTACAACTGTCCTGACTTTGCTCACGTTGATCTTAATGAGGCAACTAACTGCTGGTAGCTCAGCAACAAATTCTTCATTACCCATCACCACGAATCTGAAAGGGAGACAGCGTGTGCTGGACGGACGCATGCTCTGCTGGGAAATTATCATCCGGCACACTTAGAAACTCTCATGAGACTTGGCCCTGGCCTGCAGGCAATCTCCACAGATGTGTCCTAGAATTAAATTCTCTATGCAAATATAGTTTTTGTTTTCACACGTTGCAAATAAGCCTGTAGAGAGACATCCATCCTGGGCCTTGTTTGATGAGGTAGTCTGTTACACACACAGGCGTGCACAGCGTACTCCCTCTTGGGCTTTACTAATTAGCGCGTTGATCTACATACAGTCTGCTCCGAGTTACCCCTCATTCTAAAACACGTAACGTTGCTGTTAGCATAAAGCACCACCCTTACCTCTTTCATTCACTATCTCCTTTCTCAGCACGTGGTAGCCAGCAGTTGTAACGTCTCCGTTAAAGAAAGCATCTGGCCACACCTAGGCAATACCAGGTTTGTCCAATTCATTCTCAAAAGTGAAACTTTTCCACTTTTCCCTCTTATTGACAAAGTTTCTTATCCTGGAATTTAAACAACTAATTATTTTCTTCTTTTCGCGTCCCTGCGTAGTCCATGGTCCCTCGAGTTTAAATTGTTGAAGCTTTTGCCCATTTGAAGATTCTCTTTGCAGGGTTCGTTGAAAATGTTCTGCCTTTTCCAGCCCATTTCCAGGCCGAGAGGCTGGGTGCTGGGCTTCAGACAGGCAGGTCATTCCGTAGCACGGCTCCGTCCCCACGGACCGAGCCTGATTGCTCCACACAACACAGCCTCTCAGCAAACACCAGCCGCTGCTTCAACCTCCAGGAGCTTCTATCCTCTCCTCCAGCTTGCAGGAACAGGACCTTTGAGATGACCACTTGGCCTTTCTTCTACTTTTCCGAGGTTCCTGAAGTCTTCCATAATCTCTTGCTATTCCCACACCATCCTGTTGGCTTTGTGACCCTTCCTAAATGGTCTCTTCTTAACTCCTCTTCATTCTCCTTAATGGAAGCTGCCCCTTATAATTGCTTGCCTCCTTAAAGCAACTGGGGACGTGTGTGGCCCCCTTTTGCAAACTGAGCCAAAGAGCTGTACTCGGGGAGGTTCCCGCTGCTCGCTCCATTCCTCCAAACACATCCCAGAAGACTGTCCGTTCAGATGGTGAAGTCTCTGCCAGGAGAAGTTCGGTGCAGCTGAGGACAGCAGCGTGGACCTGGTCACATTCCCTTTCAAGCCTGTGTTCCATGCTTTCGTGAACTGCTTTACGATGACCTTGTAACTCGCTCCTGCCACAGCAAATTAGTAGGCCGGCTAGTGCTGCTCCATCCAGGGCAAGGGAAAAAAACCTGCTTTCTTTGTGACACGCGGCCCTGCATCTTCCCAGATTTGAAATAATCTCTCAGCAAGATGATCTTACAATCTTTGTACAGTTGATGTGGACCCCACTGTTGCTAGGTGGAGAAGCCAAGATCTTAGGAGTGACCCAGGTGAGGACAGGAATAGGAAAAAGCCGGAAGAACCACAGGAATCGAAGACTAAGAATATGGTGGAAGAAAAGCATGTACTAGTGGTGTGAGACCCACATCCCCTTGTAAGCAGAAGCTATGGCACTTAGAACACATCTAGGGCAGGAACGTCAGCTCCAGCGCGGTTTCCACTGTGCTTAGACCTGAAGCTCACTCCCACCAGTGGAAACCGGTTTGCTAGCAACACCCTACTCATCCTGCCTGTCCCTTATGCAAAATAAGGCTAATCTGAGATTCACCTGACGGGGGTCAGGTCAGAAAGTCACGGAAGGCTCAGGCCTGAAACATGACCTCCTTCCAGCCACCATTTGGCTAGTTCCCTGTAAGAAAGGAGCGGGTGCTCGCTGCCAGCGGAAAGGCTGGTCTGCTTCAACTCTCCCTGATCCTTTCTGCTCCACCCGTTAAGCAGATCCATGGGGTCTTAAAAACTCTCTGTGAAGACTTTCTGCAGCCCACCCGTGGCAAAGCTGGATCTGCCGCAAGAGCAGGGCAGCTGGATGGAGCAAATCCTCTGTCGGATGTGGGAGACAGGTTGCCAACCTTTTGTAAGTTGGTTTCCCACACGCTTTCTAATTATTGTTTTTTTGGGCTGGCATCGAGAGGAAAACATGAGGTTACGAATGAGGTAGTGTGTCAGGCGAAAGGGAGGCAGGGTAGGGTTTCTGAGCAAGCAGCAGTCGGACCCTATGCCGCAATGAGTAGCCAGCCCTTCGAGGAATCGAGGGAGGCTGTGACCAAGCTTTCTGCTGGAGGAGGCACCAGGCACTCATCTGGCTCTGGCAAACAAGGGCGTTCATACAGATTTAGTCCCAGGACTCCGAGACAAACAACTGCCTCATCTTTGATGAGGTCCTCTCCATCCAGTTAGGGCCATTCCCAGTTTTAGCGTGATATCCTAAAGGAACGAGGCTAATTCAGTGCATGTGTTTGTCTGTCCAGCATCCCCTCTTCACCAAGAGTTTTTAAACCACCTGGCAAATTGCAACAAATTTAACAGTGGGCTGGGAGTCTCAAAGCTATTAAGCTTCTACAAGTTCCAGTGGATGGTCAGAGGAGAGAGAAACCTGGTGAATTGTTCCCTCTCCCACTCCCACGCAGGGAAGGAGCATGTGCACAGCTTTCATTAGACATCGGCGAATCCCGCTCACAGGGATGGGATCAGGCCGAATCACACCTTACAGCAAACCAGACGGTCTGCTGGTGGGAAGACAGGGCATCCTTGATTGAGCTGCCCACAGAATGACGTGTTTTCTTTACCATAATACAGAAAAATGGGGAAAACCCCCAAAGAACCACGGGGTTTTCCACTTGTTGCTTTTTCAACTTGTATTTTCCATTGGAAACTTGATTTTCATCGGTCCCCGTTTTTGGTGAATGGATGACTAACGTCCTCCAAGATTAGACGGAGCTTCAGTGAAAGACCATGCCTGGGTGCCACACCGACACTTTGGAGCGAGCGCGGAGGACGGAGCTCCTGAGGGACCAGCTGGGGTTTGCCCAAGCCCAAGTGCATGCTGACACACGATACGAGGAGTTTAGCTAATTTTAGGTAAGGGACTGGTCATGCCAGATGCAGTCAATAAGCCTGCCCGCTCTTTCCTTTCATACCGAGTCTCAGTGCAGGATTTTTATTAAAGGTTTAGCATGACCTGGAACTCAGGGGAAGCACTCAGCTTCTTTGATGCTAATCTGAACCACCAAACCTTTTAAGGTTCATTTAGTGCTGCCAGCAACACCCAACCCCACCAGTGATTAGTGGTCTCCTAGGAGGCATCTCAGCCTCTTAGGATTTGACAGGGAAACAATAAAGTCCGCAATGGAGCCGAGTTTCAGCTGTGCCCGTCTGCTAAATAACAGGTGGTAAATGATAGTTTCCTTCAATTGTAGCAGTTCGTGACTCCTCATGAAGTCATATAATGATCTCACCTCAGTTATTCACCATGTTCTTTCTTCTACCTGGCACGGCGAAGATGTTTTCCTTTCTAACAATAGAGAATAAAAACAAAAACAAACCCCTTTCTATTAATGCAGATCTAATGCACATGCAGACAGAAGCATCCCTTGTTTCTGGCTCTAGCTGCCACATCTGAAGCATTTTTCCTTACAAGAGTTGGAAAGACGGGCCACCACCTTCATTTCAAGGTGGTCCCTTGTCACCGCAGGGGCCTGGGACTTGTCTCCCTGGCTGCTAAGCGCTCTGCTGCCAGGCAAGGGCTGCACATCCCTGTTTCTGGATCCTCACAGTCAAGCAAAACCCTTGCTTGTGGCAGACCTTGGAGACAAAGACTTCAGTCCGAGCCTGAGGCCGACAACCACGTGGAGCAGAGGGTGTTGGTGGGAGGTGTTCGTCACTCAGAGTTTGATCCTCAATGCTGGTGGGAGCGCGTTGAATGAGGAGGATCCCACGTCCATCCTGAATGGGCCGTCCTGGAGCAGAGACCAGCTGGCTGCATCCTTACCCATCCCCGTGGGGACAGCTATGGAGTGCTGGGGGACAGCGGAGGAAGAAGGTGTTTCTGGGCTCACTAAAAGGAAGAAGAGGAGGCAAGAAGAAGTAAGGACAGAAGGAAGAAAGGCCACCAACCACCTGCACAAGCACTGTGGAAAAGCACCTCCATGTGAGTGGGGATCCTTGGCAGAGTGGACGTATGTGCTGGCTGCCAGAGAAGGGGCTGCAACGTGAGGAATGGAAGGGAAAAGGAGTATGATGGGGCCGCGGAAAAATCCTTATGCAAAAGAGAGAACAACGAGGGAAGAAGGGGGTGCTGTGTGGAGGCAAATGGGAGTAAAGATAGGCCAGTAAGGCTGAAAAACTGAATCAATCTGCTAAATCAACGGCGAAGCTTCGACTTTCACCAAGACAGCGCTGTTGACTTCAGAGACAAAGGCAGAATGGGCTATGAGAAACAGGGTCAGGAAATGGAACTTACCATCATCCGCATTTTAGATATCTGTAATATCAAGAATAACTTAGGAAACTTGAGTTCAAGGAAGGAACCGGGGCAGGTGGGAAGGTAAAAAGAGGACAGGTATCTCTGAAGGAACTGACGTACGCCCCTGGCAGCAAATATCTCTAAGAGATCTGCCAAGTCAGGAGAAGACCAGTATGCCCAAAGAGCAGCAAAGTGCAGAGCTGGCAAGTAGCGTGGAAAGGGAAAGGCAGCTGAAGGGGAGGGTTGCTGTGGATGGAGTCCCTCCACGCCCAGGATATAATATTCATTTATGGCATCCACATAAGACGTTGGACAACGGACTTACATGGAGGGGAGGACAAGCACATCCTGCAGAAAGAAGAGGTTGAACTTTAGGACTTGAGTAACAGCGGCTGAACGACATTGATCACGACCTGTTTTAAGGTGCGTACTTCAAGGTAGGCCACAACGTTGCCGTGAGCCGGGAGTTCGTCAGCCGGAGGACAGAGACAGTGGAGCAGGAAGAGGAGGAGGAGTGATGACCGAGGAACAAGGTACATGCAAGCCTGGCATGCAAGGAAATAATTGTTTCTTACTCTTTGTAAAAGCTGGCACAAACAAATTTTAAAAGCAGCACTATTGTTTCAAATGCGGCTTTGCAGCAGCTTTCTGTGGATGCGCAACACCCATTTCACAACTGCTGAAGTACATCTTATCCTTGATAGGCACTGATCTAAGTATGCCCACATTTTACACCTAAAATACAAGTCATATGATAAATTTTTCATGGCCTTTAAAGTTATTTTGGATCAAGGACGTATACCTCAAAAATCACAGCTCTCTATAACAGAATTTTTAACTAAGCTTTGAATCGCATGGATAAATAAGCTCACCACTTTGTCGCCACTAAGAAACTCAAAGCAGCGACTGCAGATTGCTTTAACCCCACATTTAGAAACTGAGATGGGAAAACATTTTACAACTCACAACAGCTTTTGCTTGCTGTCATTTAAAAGTGTTATAATCACAGACTTCACAGAGCGACATGCACCAGCTCTGACGTTGTGAACTCCTCGGTCTCTCTGAAGGTTTTGAAAGCCATTCATCGTGGGCTGCTTTAAAAATAAGAGAAATGCACATTTCTTTTCTTAAAAGAAAAAAGATAAAAGAAAAAAGAAAAAAGGAAAAAGGAAAAAACAAAAATAAAAAGAAAAATAAAAAGAAAAATAAAAAGAAGAGAAAAAAAAGAAAAAAAAAGAAATTTGCACAGAAAAAACACTTATTACTGAAAGAAGGATCATGAAGACATCTGTCAGCTTTTTTCACCCTGGAGAATGATGAAAAAAGTTCATGACAAAGGCAACAGGACTTTCAAGTTTGAAAGGGTTGTTTCTGTAAAAGGAAAGGGGAGAGGAGAAGAGAAAGTCATTGCTGAAATGGTTGGGCTGCCATGCAAAATGCAGCAGTCAGGCGGAAACCCCTCGGATCTGGGATGTTTGGGCACGTTATGACGAGGAGAAAACATGGGCAACGGAGGATTCTTTTACCAGTCTAACCGGGAGTGCCAGCATTGACATCTTCTCATACACCACCAACTCAGCTTCTGCCACGGTTAGTTAAACCCAAGGGTGCACCTTGGTTTCTGGAAGTAGGCTTGGGAAAATACCATATCCTGGCACCTACAGCAGTAGTAAAGATGACTGGAACACTCTTTTCTGATACCATCTCAGCCTTTCTGTTGCCAGGCTTTTACCCTGGCCTTCAGGAATTAATGCACTGCATGAACAAAGCTACTGTGGACCCATGCCCACCTCCTGTGGTTGCCCGGACCAGGACTACAACTGCTACGGTTGTCTGGAGAGCCTTTGGAAGGATGAAAAGGTTTTCCATTGGTGATGAACCAGCCATCACCTTAAGGATTTGCTGGGTCATGATAACCATGAACCTCCTCATCATCCCAGGTATTACTGGAGGATTCATCTGTTGGTGCATTAATATGATCAATGTGAAATAACTATTTGTGAGGCACGTTTCCATATTTCTAACTTGCTACATCCCTATCCCTGGAAAAAGCAACATGTGTTACCTTTGCACGTGATGAAGTATGTTCTGCCTCTAGCCGTAGGCCCTGTATCACACCACCATTGCTATTTAAGTAATGTCAGACCAGAGCAGATAAGCCTTGTTTTGTCATGCCAAAGTATCCTTAGGCTTCACCTTTGTCCCCAGAAAGCTGGGGACAACACTATGATGCTTTAAAAAAAAAGCATCAGGTGAGACTTACCCTCACTAGACACTTGTGATGTATGGGATGGTACAGAAGGCATATTCCATAAACTTGTTGAAAAGCTACAGCTTGTCTGAAGAGGGACCAGAATTCAGAAAATGCCATTAAAGAGGATGTTCTCTCCTCACTCACCTGTTACAGAAGCCACCTTCAGACCCCGTGACGAATGGCCCAGATCACAACCTCGTGTTGCGCTTTTGCCAGGAGACCACAAAGAATGGATGTTGGAAGGTGTTCTCTGTCAGGAGACCCTTGGTTCGGAAGCTGGTATCGGGTTTGAGGAATTATCCTGGGCTCTGTGTTCCTTCAACTGTAAGAGGAACCCCCGCAAAACTTAGGTAACGGGTAACATGACACAGCAATGACACTTTTGCCACCCATTTTCAATACACTTACCAAAGGCTGTCACCTTGGAGGGGCAGATCTGCGACTGTGGGAGCAGAGCCCTTGTGACAACCCAGAGCAGGAGGATGCAGCAGCTGGGGAACCTCTTTCTTCAAGAGAAACCACCTTTTGGATGCAACAGCTCAACTGCGTCACGGCAAAGGCACCTGCCTAAGCCCTCGGAGACACCCCACATGAGCCTCTTGGTTTTGGGTGCGCCGCTCAGCCAGGGCTGTGCCTCCCCCAGACCACGTAGGGACAGGCGCTTTTAACATCCTCGCTAGCAGCCCGGCCACCTCGCGGGAGAGCTTGGTTTTGGGACAGCCACCCACGCCGCCAGCAGTAACTACAGTAACTCCCCCTCCCCTTGCACAATGCGCATGCATTTCTCCACGCTGTTGATGGAAGACAAACCCTGCTAATCCCCCCCTGAGCAAACGGCATTGCAGAGGGGCATTTACATGCAACCGGCGCAGGTAAACAAGCACAAGCTCAGGCTCCTCCTTGCTGCGGGAACACGCTGGCCCTGGGAGACGCCCTGCCTGCCTTTGCCCTCTTTCCTGGGGGGAATTCACTAGCCACAATCCCCTGCTTGAAGCGGGGAACGCAGGAGCAGGAATGCACCCCATCGGGCCTTTGCCAGCCACTATTAATACAGGCCATATTTATAGCAATAAGGCAGGGCAGACACATACTTTTAAATTCCACATGAATAAGGTAAGATGCCCACAGCCCTTTATCAAGAGATGGAGAAGCAAACGAGGTACCCCTGTGCGCGCTCTACAGCAGTTTTCTTCCTTGTGGCCCACAGCTGTAGAGACCTCAGAGCGCAGGGATGAAAATACCCGCTGCCGTGACAAGCCCGGAGTATGCCAGCTGGCAGCGTTCGATCAAGGAAAGTTTTTGCCTCCTAAGGCCATACTTCTCCCCTCCACATACACGCCAAACAAAATTTGCCTTCCGAAAAGCACTACGAAGTGTTTCTAGGCAGGATGCTTGGAGGGCTGTGCTTGGGACCAGGGACGAGCCGCGGCCAGGTGCCCCGGCTTTCGGGGCGGGCTTTCCCTACAAACCACGGCAAAGGGTCATCTCTGAACAGGTTTTTGAAGTGCAAGGCAGCCAGATGGGGTTGCAAGTTGTGAAAGACCAACATAAAGTTTCAAACATTCCTGGACCGTTTCAAAACATGTTTCGACGAGCCCAGTCACATGGGGTTTTTTTGCAAGGCCTTTTATGATTACATCTCTCAGTAGAAGCCTCGCGACTGCTTTAAAGAACGAAAGAAAAACAAACAAAAAGATGCAATTTAACTCTAAATATCTGAAGAGAGTAACTAGGGAACCCAACTTTGGAAAACACATTGCAGTGTTTATTTGAAGATAAAAACCACCGCTGCAAACCAATCCGGTCTGATGTAGATTATAAGGGGTGCTTGGTTTTATAAATGCAAGGGACGTTTTAAAATCTTCCAGCAAGCCCCTTTCAGCGGTGCTACGCACAACAGAAAGAAAGCGCCCGGTTCGGCCAGTGCTTTCACCAGCCCCCTCTGCCTGCGGGGAGGTTTTACGAGCCGGGGGTTGAGTTCAGGTAGCCCCAGGGGCCCTCCGACCAGGAGCAGGGGAATACGCGGAGGTACAAAGCACTGCCCTGAGCAGCTTGGAGGGATCCTCTGCCAAGGTGGGACGAGAGTTGCAGTGACCTGTTTAACCTGATGCAAGGGATGTTCTCCAAAGGCCGGACTTCTCCCACCTCCAAAAAAATACCCGGCGTGTTTGAAACAGAGGGCTGTTAAGGGAAACAGAAGGTCTCGTACTTCTAGTGTCCAGCTCTGCATCCACACTCCTCCCATTCCCATGATCTGCCAGCTTGGTGAAGGCTTGTTCAGTGTCATCCTGCTCACAAGCAGAGTCCGTTAAGTTGTCTATACCAACCATGTGGCTGTTGTGCCTGAGGAACAACGGGGCCGCCCTCCCCGGAGTTAGTAACACGCCATTTGCAAAGTAAGCCTTTGGAGAGCAACCACGTAACATCGTCTGGCACCAAGGGCAATGTTCGCTCAGTATTACACACGTTTGTTATAAAGTCGCTTTTACCATGGATGCCAGGACCCCCAGGAATTACGGAAAAACATTTTTCTACAATGGCATTTTCCTTTCCTACCCGTTTTCAAAGGCCAAAGGCTGAAATTTACTCTTTCAGGGACAACCCCCCAACAAAACAATCCTGCGCCTTTCAATCAGGTCCTTTCACCAGCAGTAGATGTTTGTGTCCTTGCTGATGCAAAGGGTGACACGCCGACCTGCTGGGCTTCAGCTTGTGAGCCCCCGCCCCCACCCAAACTACCATCCAGATGAAGGGTTTGTTTGCCCTCCCAGCTTACCAGTTCATCAGCGCCCGTGTCACAGCACAGGCAAGGACCTTGTAACACTCCTGGTCCGTCACGCTCCCTTACACAAGCAACGATGCAGCTTAGTGAAATCATTCATTTGCCAAGACACCAGCAACGGTCTCTGGAGATGAGGGAATGGCAGCCAGCCTTGCGGGGCTTTGACACTCTGATCAAAGAGTAGTATTTAGGATAAACTTACAACCTACTGACTTCAGGTCCTGCTTTTTCCAGAGTCAAGAAGGGGCTGCAGACAGGGCGTCTGGACAACACTCTGAAGATATGTCAATCCTTTGCCAGTCTGATAGCAAGCTTTGAGCTGCCACCAGTAAGTCCCAGGCCAGGACAAAGAGAAGGGTCCTGGGTGTCCCCTGGGTGACCACTTCTTGAACTGACACCGGACGAGCTGGTGTCACCTTACCACAAAAGACCAGCTGGAAGCAGGACTTGGGCTCTGCTATGGATTACCTTCCCCTCCATCCTAAAAGGACCTTGGCTGCTATTAAACCTCCTTGTCAAAACTCTCCACTTCGCCAGCTGGTGAGAGAGGAGACCACAGCACGCTGTAGTACAAGAATGCATGCTCTCAATCCTCATCCGTTAAGTCACCGTAGAGCAGTGGCTATTGGAAAGGTAAGAGACACTCAGACATGGCATGACATCTCCAGACTCTGACTAAGGGTGCAGATGGCCCTGGCCTTCTTCAGTGCAGCGCTGGGACTAACTTTCTTCCAGTAAATTTTTTTCAGTGGTTGGCAACTGCAACTCACAACCTTCGTGCAGAGGAAATGGAGCACACATTCAGCTCTAGCTGTCTTGATCACCTAAGGCAGCCCGTCTGAGCAGGAAACGTACAGCTCTACTTTATGAAGAGCACTTCCAAAGCATCAACATAATGCTCCCTTTTAGATCTGTGCAATTCTGCATGAGCCTAAAAAATGTCAGTTTGACATTCTGAGCACCTGCTTCAGGCATCTACGTAACTCATGTTTCATTTACGCTCTTCTCATTGGATTAGTGCTAAAAACAGAGAAGAAAGTTGGAGAGCCAAGATTTGCTCCTTCAGATTAGAAGACAGGCAACTGATGTCAGGAAGAGGTTGGACATTTGGAGAGTCTTCTGCCCCAGGAGGAGATTATAGCACCAGAGGCAGAGAGATTGTGGACTCTTCATCCTTGGAAGTTTCTAAAAGTCAGCTAGACAAACCCACAGCGACCTGAACTAGTGCTGCCAATAGTCCTGCTTAAACGAAGAGGTTGGACTAGAGACCACCAGAGGTTCCTTTGAACCAGCACTTCTATGATTTTGTTTCCGAATGTAAGAAAGGTATTAAGAAGGCACAGAAAAGGTTATCTTTAAATTAGTTAACAAAAAGAGGAAAGAATATTCTCAGTTTGGTCATTACAGGCAAGGTCACTTATTCCTCGGTATTTTATGTTATTTGAAATGGGGCTGCTGCATAATTTGAGAGGTTTTTCATCACATATGAAGTTGAACCATCTCTGAAATGGCTCCTGCTGAAGTTAGTATCACGTATGTCTTGTTTCCCACTGTTCCGTTTTCCAACACACCACATTTCTGCACGGACAACTGGTAATTGCACAGCAGGATCTGAAACATTTTGGCAATAGATCACAAAAACTCTTCAGGTTGTAGGAGGAAACATGGGATTACACAAGAAATGGGAACACATCAGCCAGTTAACATGATCAGAAAATTAACATTCAAAAAGTCATTTACAGGTTTCAGCGTTAAGTGTCTTAAGAGGGAAACAATTCAAGAAGTTTAGAACTGTTGTTTCATATTGCTGGAGAACTCCACCATGTCACCGCCTTCTCTTGTTCGTACGTTTATCTTGCCCGTCAGTTACTTCTACATTTAAACTGTGGAGCGGATTCCTGCAACACTAAACCAGCAGTAAAACAGGGTCTGGCCTGTAACACACACTGGTTTGTCACAAGTGGGCCCCAAAAGCCAGGAGTTTCAGCAGTCCCTTTGGAAGTCTCACCTACACTTGGTTTTACACAGCACAGGTCAAATCTCATCTGTTCCCCGACCATGTATAGCCCCATTTTTAACATTTGCAATTCTGCAAGGGTTTTGCCTGCAGCAATACCAGAATCGAGATGTCGGCAAATAACGGACAGACAACTGTAGAAATAACATTTTTGGTTTAGTGTTTACAATTTGTTTTACAGCTCATAATGAAATACTGTTAAGAGATATTCTACATTCATACATTTCTAGCAAAATAAACTTTTAGAACATAAGGCACTTTAAGACTTCCTAAAACAAATGCTCATGATAAAAATTCAACAAGATGGCTGGATGAGAACCCCTTCTACCCTTAATGTTCAGGTCAGTAAAAGATCAATCCTCTAGTCAGGCAGGCAGATGAAATAATCAATAGAAAGGTTTCCAAGACAGAGTTACTGCTGTATTAGTGTGCATTCTGAAGTAGTCTATTTGAAGTATCTTCAATTGGGGAGGGAGGGCATCATGTGAATAAGATGCATTAAAATAGTTCTTTGAACTGGGTAACAAAGACACATTGCAGGGATTAAGTTTCATTACTTTCATTGGATTAAATTCCTCCCATTCATTATTGCCAACAAGAGTAAGGAACAAAAAGGAGCTGGTTCTCCCCTCCCTCCCCCCCACTCCCATTATAATTCAACACAAGATTTCAAAGGCTTAAAATGACCAGGACAGAAGCCCATGAAAAACTGCATCTGGCCACTTCAGAGTATGTTTAAATATTCATTACTGACTTCCTCAAGTCTCACCTCTTATTAAAGAAAGAGAAACATAAAAGAATTGGCAACTGTATAAGTTGCTTCCAGTCAAATTGATACTTTGCTTCTTTTTAACACGACCCCACTGTTCACATTAAGTACCTGCATTCAGAAGCGCCCCAGCAGCTCCCCTTGGCAGAGAGATGGCGGGGCAGAAGATGAATGCAGGCAGGGCCCCAGGCCCCGCGGGGAAGAAGGAATGAGCAACTTTGCTTCACACACTCGTGTCTCAGCTTAAGACCAGTTTCAAAAGCCGGACGTGCTGGGCTGCTGTAGCAACAAGGGGACTGATATCAAAACACTGACTGAAGACTTCACTTGGAGACGCATCTGTAGAAACTGAAATCCACTACTTAAAACTGACAGAAAGAGCTACAAC
>JAVKLA010000030.1:3304261-3320310 GCA_034782735.1 Sagittarius serpentarius | reverse complement strand
TGACTGAAGACTTCACTTGGAGACGCATCTGTAGAAACTGAAATCCACTACTTAAAACTGACAGAAAGAGCTACAACGCTGGCAAAACCACCGTCTGCTTCTCAGGACCCCTGAGAAGGGGACGGTAGGAACCGTCCAACAGTGTAGCTTCAAGTTTTGTCTTACCTACTTTATTGCCAAGTCCATTTTCCAGTCTTTGGGGGATAACAATTGTTGGAAAAACTTGACTCCCACTCGGTACTTTAGGCACTACAGCACAAACCTGCATCCCTAGTCCTCTCGAATCCACAACCAACCCACCGCTTGTTTTTCTTACAAGCCCTTGACTGCTTTAAATTGTGACTTACTTGAATTGCACTTTAAAGCCCAGCAGCAAAAAGAAAAACTGGTAGCTATATTTGGGAATATATATAAATTTTTAAGAGATAAGACATTTTATCAAGTCTAAAAATGCATAGAGATATCAACTGCATAAGCTGTCAAGTTTTGATCCGGCTACAGTGAAGAAGCTGTGAAAAAAGATTAGCCTATTAGCCCTATTAGAATTGGGGCAGAAATGGGATGCCTGTTCAGTTAGGAAAGAAAACGCAGTTAAGGATCAAGCTAAATTAGAACCAGCCACCACTGGTCTTAACCCGTCATACACAGAGGTGCTGCTGTGCAAACAGGAACCATGGTGAAATCTAACTTTGTGAAGTGAAAAAAATGCATGACTTCAAGATATCTGCTGCTAAAGAGAAGAAAGGAAGGTCGTACCTCATGGCCCTGAGCTCAAAAGATCTTGAGATCTCAACTTGCGTGGCTCACTTACACTGGCAGAAGAGTCAAGCTCTAGATTACTCAGTTGCTCACTACTGTTATACTAGCAGCCAATTTAAAATTGTGGCTCTGCAATCAGTTTACTGTCCTTCAGCACTGGGGTGATGACATTCACTTGGGACAGGAAGAAGCATCTGAAAGCGGAGGTGAAGAACAAAACAGAGGCCACTCACTGATCCCAATGTCACTAACAGCATGCAGTCGGTTTCTCTCAAAATCTGTAGGTTCTTCTTTCCCAAGCAAACCTCGCAGAATTTGCTAAAGTGACATCCAGTTGCTTTGCACATATACCTTACTCTGTCTTAAAAATATACTTTTAAAAAATTATTTGGAAAGGCACAGAGCACGTGCAATTTACTTCCTTGTGGATCTGTGCGTATGGGGAATATTCAGACTAAGCTGCAATGATTAATAATGAACGGGGTGCTATCTTACAACCAGATAATTTCTTTCAAATTCCAGGAAGGAAATGCAAAGCAAGAACTTCAGCCTGCACACCGAGACAGACTGGAACGTAGAGAGTTTCACAGACCTTGTTCTTCAGGTCACATTAAAGGAAAAACTGTAGTCTAATTAAAAAAAAAAAAAAAAAATCACTAAAACTAGTTACAAAGAGTAGAATTATCAAAGTGCTTTAACATATAAAGTGTCAAATATAATTAAACAGGACCATTAACACAGAGCTGCCATAAGATATTCAAATAGGTACATGCGTTTTCTGAATGCAGGAGAGGAGCACAGGTTTTTAATTTCCCCCTTAGGACCAAAGTGGGTTAAGAAAAGTTTTTCTTGTTCATTTAGCTTCTTAACACAACGTATTTGCTCTGCTCATGCATTCAAAGGCACAGCTGGATTTGCTCTGTCTGAAACTGCATCAAAAGGACTGTATGCCATGAAATATTAATAAAGGGGCAGCTCTCACTGAGCAAAACACACAACAGCCCCATAAAGTATATTTATAGATACCTGTCAATTCATAATATTAATTTTTATAAGCTATTTCTTGATACTTAGAAAATCTGAGCTATTTTCTGCAGCCTTCCTTTAAACATAGTTTAAGATAACTGAATGTGTTATTTGAACAATCCAACAGACTGCCAAAGCTACTACAACAAGAGCTAATGCAAACAAATAAATAAGGACGAGGTTTCAAAACCACCTCGTGCAAGATGCTCAGACAACGCGCCTTAGCCTCCCTACCGGCTTTTCCTCTCATGGTATGAATAAGAAAAAAACCCAACATTCTCCACGGCACTTCTCTCGGCACTTCCAATTCATTAAGCTGCTGCCTGCTTTAAAGAGATGACCTTAAAGACGGAAAGTAACTCCGTACCAAGGACAGCAGAGCTAGCTGCAGCACGGGGACATGGCTGTTTAGAAATGTCAATCAAGACCTTTCCTGCAATTCACAGGTATAAAAGCAGATTTGCTCCAGTAAGCTGAGACTCAAAAACATGATACAGAGCATCATGTCTGGTCCCTTGCACAGGCATGTATGGCCACAAGTCTGAAGTAATACCAAGTCTCAGTACAACAACTTATCTGTTTTCTGAAGGCACCATGAAGACAGCAACGCTCCAGGTGTAACGGGAAGAGGCAGAGAAAGGAAAAATAACAAATACAGTCAGGAGGAAACACTAAGAGCAGCTTGGTATAACAAGGGAGAAAAAAGGGTGGCTCAGTTCTGTGATGGCTGTAACATCTGTAACAGCACAGAGACCCTACGCCTCTAGGCAAAGGAAGAGTAACCAGAATTTGGAAAAATCTACTCCTGAACAATAACAACAACAAAAAAAACAATTCCCATTTTTAGTGGACAGGTGTAAAATCTGTAACTGAAATCAAAGGAGACAGCAAAGAATCAAAACGCTATGTAAAACATTGGGGTCCATACATACTCACATGGCATCATTAGCCTGTTCCTGATTTACCACAGTGTTAAAAGATCTGGACAGTCTCCTTCGCTCTGCAGGATGACTGAAGTCCAGTGAAGTGTCATATATTTAAACCCTTCTCAATCCGCCAGTGAGAACAAATCCCCCTCCCCAGCCCGTACGGGGAGGGGGGGGGGTGTTTCCCAGACAGGAGATGTTTCTAACAACCCCAGGCACGCTACAGGCAGTATGCCACCGAGTTAGCTCTCCTAAGTAGCACTGCACCAAGCAAGTCTAGGCTTGCTAAGATGTTCTGCCCCTTACATGGACTTGAGGACAGTTTCTCGTGAGCCCTTCAGGCCAGAGGCTCATGCTTCGCTCTTCCATTACCGCTTTTCAAATACGTTTTCCTTCCCGTCTTCCCTTCCCGCTCGCTGTTATCCCAGAAGGACTTTCTGCATCCTACGCGCAGCGACGCTGGCTTCGTCCTCAGAGTCAGACTCGCTCTGGGAAGTAGAGCTCTGGGAGGCAGAGCTGCAGGGAGAGGAGCACTCTGGGGAGCACAAGTAGTGCATCAGCGGGAGGCGATACTTCCCACAGAAGTCAACAAACTTGATTTGTCTGACGCAGCTGTCAAAGTAGACACCTGTAAGGGCAGAGGGAACAGTAACAACGTGAGAGACACCCTGCGGAGAAATCTGTAAACTCTGCACGGTTGTTGCAGCTGCTGCAAATGCCTCAGATTAGGATTTAGTTGACACCGCACTGAATGTGGAAGCGCAAGGGATACTGGAGGAAGAGAAGGGACCAGGACACCTATGAAAATGTGAAATTTCTTTTCTTAGCAAAAAAAATAACAAACTCCTGTAAAAGTGTATTTGGCAGATGATTCAGAATGGCACACTCTACATGAAAAAACATGGGGCAGCTAATGCCAAAGAATTTGGCAATGTCTTCTAACCATTAGGGAGAAATCTCAGATTGGGAATTTGCAAACTTCTTAAATGTCAAATTAATTCATCCACTCTGTTTTCAAACTCGTAAAACCTCCTCTACCAGCTAGCAAAAACGCGTTCACAAATAGATCTTCATAGCTCTACTTTCCTTCTGCTTGGGTGAAGTCACCACACTGAGTTTGGAGGGTACTTTCCATGGCAACAGCGTTGCTGTAACACACAATTACGTTCTCTTCCCCTCACAGCAAGTGATTTTAGACACTGGCATCTTCAGAAGCTTCCAGTGGTGTTTTAAGTCCTAGCTGGTCTGGAGCAAGCTTTTCCCCTGCAGTGCTAGAGCAACGCTGCACTACTGTGCTAGCTGATAAGGAAAAGTGAAAAAGAGCAACACCAATCCGCTGTTACCCCAGCTGTGCAAAACTCTAAAGAAGGAAACATTTCTTTCCCTTCCAACACAAGTTCCAGCCCTTCCGTCTTTGCTTACGGAGCATGCTTTGATATTGTCCTGTGAGGAGATAAGATAACAGCCTGCATTATGACTGCAGGGTAGATACTAATTAATGATTTTTTTTCCTTAATCTTCTAAAGGCTAAACGCACCGATCATTTACTCTGGATAAAGATTAAGCATTAAGCCAAATTAAGGCCAAGCATTCTAGGCTTTTCTATGAAGTCCTCTCCTTCCAGGAACTACATGCTAGTAGTCCCACGCAAGAGGTAAACAAGTTGCTTTTTAGACAGCACTACAGCCTCTCTCCTCTCTTCCATCCAGAAATGAAGCTTGCTGTTCACCAAGAGCGCTTGCAAAAATTCTCCTGTCCATTACTTAGTCTGAGCTATTTCCGGGCAGACGGATCAGAAACTTCAGACCATAAAAGCATAATGGAGTCGTGGGATGAGCTGCAAAGACTCCGACAGAAATACTGTCTTACGTTCCCATGCAAATACAGTAAACCAGCACTACAACTTCGAACATCGTTCCAAAGTGAACAAGGTTCCTTAAAGACAAGTTTGCAGGAGACCTGGAGCTAGAATTTGGATGCAACAACACATCTAACCTGACTGAGCTACTAAAGTCATGGAAAGTCAGAGGGAACGAAAACCCATCGGGTAAAAGCAGGAAGCAGAGCGGTGAAGGTGAACTTACCCCCACATTTAGGATTGGGACAGTTGCTGGCCAAGCTCAGATACCGGACAAGATTCTCTGGGAGATCACTGGGAGCATAGGGAACATTGCGAGTTTTAACTGTACGTCCAGCCAGTTCCTGAAGGCTTGGGGGATTGTAGGTCAGGTCACGGACAAACCGGACCACCAGTGGATTCCCACGCAAGCTCAGCTCTTCCAGGTGAACCAGGTTAAGGATCTCTCGAGGAAGGTAAGTCAGCAGGTTATTGTGCAGGCTAAGGGAACGCAGGGAATGCAGCCTGAGGATGGAGATGGAAACCCCGTCAAGGTGTGCAAGCAAAATCATTCCACAGCTGCATTACACAGACCTGATTACTCTCCCCTCTCCCACCAATTTCTTTTTCTTTGGCTTTTCTTTCTTTTAAAACATAAATTCATGCTAAAAGAGCTGCTGTTACTCTAGCACACACAATGCCCTAGAAAACTTGGCTCAGCTCTGGAATGCCTGTTAAAGAAACACAGTCTTAAATATGCTGCTGTCCCTCTCAGTATTGCCCCCCCATACCCCCAAAAAAGGCAGCACAGAACACAAGTATACAAACCGAGTGCTTTCAGGGGAGATAATGTTCCCTTGTACCCAGTGCATGCGTCAAGAGCGGTTCCGCGCAATACTTTGAGTAAGTCACCTGCTTTCACTCATGTGTTAAAGATGATTGCTGGTAGGCAGCCAACCCTGGAAACCCCCCCCGTTTTCACTGCTTGTGGCTGCCTCACCTCGCGCGGTGATACCGCTAGATCTGAAAAGCTAAGCAAGGTCAGGCCAGGCTAGCATCGGCATGGATAACAAGCAGGTTTTTGGCTTTCGGAGGAGGCGTTCTCCAGGGATGCTCTCAAACCTGTACAAGTTACAGGACGACTGGACATTGTACATCAAGGATAGTCCCACTACGCCATCAAATTCCAACTCGGAAAACTCCGTGCTGCCATTCAATTGCTTTTGGGGTTACAGCTACACACTGAGTTCTTCACCTCCCATCTTAGGCTACCGTGACAGAGTTTGCAGTGTCCTCTTTCCCCTATTATGAAACAGATAAGGCAGTAACTTATCCTCTAGAACTGTGCTCTAGGATTTAACGAACACTAAAACACTCTGAGATCCTAGAGTAAGAAATGCCAAGGGAACACGGGGGATGGTACAACACAAAAGGACACACAAAAAGGCTTTGGGTGAAAGACAAAACAGGCCAAGCATTCACCACTAAGAATACAGTAGCACGGCAGTTGTATCTTTTCTGAGTTGCCCAGATACTTCTCAGGGCTCCCTGTACAAATCTATTAATTCACCTTAAAGTGTATACTCGGTGACATTTTTTTTCCCCCATAACCCTTTGATTGAGATTTCCATATTACATATTCATGGTCTGCCTGTAGTGCACCATGCTAAGGATCTTCTGGTTCAAGTCTAGTCACATTAACAAACTGAAGGACAAATAGGTCTTCCCAGGTGCTTTTATCCACACATGCAGAAGAAAAAGCTGAAAGAGTTAATCACAGCGGGTGGCTGATGACAGTCAATACTCACTGTGCCAGCTGAGGCGGAATGCTCTGGATCTTGTTGTCACATAGAACTAGATAGCTTAGAGAAGGCAGGTTTGCTAATTCAGGTGGAATTGAAGTAATGAAATTCCCTCCAAGGTACAGAAACTCTAAACTGAAAAAGAGAAGAGAAAACACCGCATTATTTCATTAAGGTCATTTCCAGTTTCATTTAACACTAGATCTTCTCATCTCCTGCATTTCTTAAAGAAAACTTACAGGCAACTATGCATGAGATAATTTGCCGGGGGGGCGGGGGCGGAAAGCACATCAAAATTACAACAGAGCCGCTATTTCACAACAGAATGTCGAGATCTACCTCCAGCCTCCTGCAGTCACCATTACATCTGTAGGTAGGTACCAGACAACTATGCATTCCTACACCAACCCACAGGCAAAGTTCCTGCTCCTGTTTCTGAGGAAAAGCAGCCTGCGCACACAGGGTCTGCAGCACCGACGCAGCTCCTGCTGCAGCCCGTGGGAGTTCTCAATTTCAGTAGGAGCGAGGCAAGACAGCAGTGCCTCTTCCTGAAAATCCTGGCCCTGCACAAGCGCTAGTCCCTCTTTATGGTGTCATTGGACTCCTCGGTGACCAACTACAACCTTTCAGCAGAAGTCGGAGGCAGCCAGTCCCGCTTTGACACCATTCACATACCGAGGAGGCCACAGCTCCAACAGCACAGAGTGCATCCAAGTCACACAAGCACATGCGTGCGATTTCTCAGACAGATTGATTTCAGTATACGGAAGTCATGGAGCCGAAAGCTACCAAAAAACACTAGCCAGGCTTAACTGCAGTTTGGGCCTAAATGAAAAAAAAAAAAAAAAAAAAAAATCAGTGGAAATTCTGCGAAAACTCAGTGGACGGGAGACAGGAACGGAGAGAGGCACTAGATCCCTTCTGCCAGGTGGAGCAGCCGGTATTTGCTGTGCACCTCTGCCCTTCTAGGAAGAAAAACCGGCAAGCACTTCTTGACGTAACAGCTTCAAGTCCCCATTTCGGAGAGGCAAATAGTTTTCCTCCCCTGTTCTCAGACGCTGTCTGGAAGAGGAGCAAAGGCAGGTTCAGTTTGGGTACTGCTGGCTGGGAAGCGACACCATTGCTAATCACGGTCCAGACAACACTTTTTCCCGTGCCTGAAGAAGGTCCTGTCTGCAGGCGGTGGTTCAAGATCTCCGGTACATACTCAGGTTAGCTGCCTAACTACAGTGTACACTGGCCCCCTCTGATCCACCAAGCATTCCCCTCAGGTCAGGGAAAGAGAAGTCATCCAGGCCCCGTTAGCCTTTCTTTAAGAACAGCTTATAACCTCCTTGGAATAGGCGACACCTGCATCTCACCCCAGCAACTGAGAAAGCCCATGGACACAACTGGCAAAGAAACACATCACCAAACCACCCAAGGGACACCGTGGTCCACCCAGAGAAGGTCTGAACCCTGCAACTGTGCCACAGCATGTGCGGAGCACCAGAGAAGCTCCGGTCTGAGGCTTCCCCTGGGATGGAGCAGAACGGTAGAAAGAGACTATTTCGTTCAGGTCTTGCAAGAAACTTGAACCCCAAAGATCCAACGACAGCATCTGCTTGGGCCACAGGGGCCACTAACACAGCACAAAGGTCCAGCTGCCCAACAGCGAAGACCAGAACGACAGACCTCTGTAACGCACCAGGAGATGCTCACAGAGCTTATCTGCCCCCGGAATCGCTTATCTTTTTGGAGCACGTCAGAGGCAAGCTAAGTAACTGAAATTTGACAAAGTGGGCCCAAAATTAAGCCTTAAACTGAATTTGGCTATATGAAAGGAAGGAACTATACTTGCTTCAGCTGAGAGATAAAGTGGGACAGCACATTTGGAGGTCACTCTGAACAGGCAAGAAAGCAGACAGGAAAAAACCCACCACCAAACCCCCACTGCTCAAAAGTAGCCCCTCTGCTACACAGACAACCTGTACGTGAGGAGTAGGGGTAGGAGGAAGGCTGCTGTGCAGAGCCCACGTCAAGGGGAGATTATTTTTAATTAAATTTTGATCCCCTAACAAAGCCCTGAGTTTTAACCAAAATTCCTCCTTCGACCTCCATTGTTTCCCAAGGTGGATTTAGGCTGCTTGGCTCTCATTAGGGACTTAACTGCTGACCATACAATTCCTAGGCGTATTTTAACTCCATGCCATTGCTGGAGCCCACATTGAAAACTGTTGGGCAAGGGAATTCTAGTAATGTGGATTTCAATGTTTAAACAAGGCTTAGATGTGTACAAGTTTCCACTTCCTAGGAAAAGTAAATAATTAACTCTTCATCCCCTGTGTTTTAAGACAATCGTGACCGTAAAGCCACGTTGCGTAAAATCACATACTACCAGGGAAGGGGAAGAGGGCTGCAAAATATCTAGTAAAAAAATGTTTCTGAAATTCACTTCAAGGTGCGAAATGCTAAGTTTCAAGAGCAGCTTACTGCACAAACTAAGTGTGCAAAAACACTGCCTACAAACTACTTACAGCTTTCAAATCCGTTCTTTGTAAAGTCTGCGTAATGAGAACACTCAGTTACACTAGCTAGGATACAAAGCCCCAACATCAGACTACAAGCTGTCTCTAACTAAAAATCCAACTAAATAAGGTAACTTTCAGTAGCAAAAAAGGGTTTCTTAAAATTTTTTTCCATTTTACCTACCTTCTGCATCACCTTTTTGAGGTCAGTAGACTAACAACTCACTGGGCCCAGTCTGGTAAAACAAATTCAGAATTTCCAGCATCAACTTAAGATATGAATTAGATTATAAATTTATTAAAAACAGCACAGGGAAGAGGTTTTGAAACTATAAAGAAACGTATTTTAAATACAGCAAAGATATTCTTATAGCTACCACTGAAACACTGCTCTGTAACTCCCGTCCCTCAAAATACAACTTGCTAGAAAGAAGGATCTAGCCTAATCTTGACTGAGCAAGATGGAGAAATTAACAACCGTCATTTCTGCATCAAATTAAAGCGTCTAGAATTGTCTGACCGAAGCTAATCACGACAGAGGCACGGATTTTCAAGAGACAGCCCTTTTGTAATGAGCGCTCAACGGCCACAGTTCACTCCCAGCTCATCTGCTCCTGGCCTGATCTTCACATCGCACTAAGCCCGTACCTAGAGGCCAAGGCAATGCTGGCTCTCCAAAGCCGTCCTACTCGGAGAGCAGTTTGCTGCTTGGTAAGAGGAGCAAAAGCACTGCTGAGCTCTGCCCCCCTCACAAAAGAGCCTGCAACGAGGCAGTCCATGCCGTTTACCATAGTTTTTCACAGGAGGACCATAGCAGAGACAGGACTGAGCTTAGTGAATACTTCTAACTAACCTTTCACACCAAGACCCAGTTTTTCTGACAATCATTAATCTGTATAGTCATTTGGACCAGCCAGCTAAGGTCTCATGCATCACTGTGTACACAGAGGGAGAGCTGGAATTTTTCTGTACTTTCAGAAGTCAGTCCAGGAACTTAGAAAAGCCAGAGAGCAACCAGCCTCAAACAAACCTAAGCTCGGTTCCTATTTTTGAAGCTAGAATAAATGATGTACGTTCAACCTGCCACACAGGCTCTGGCTGAACGGGTTTCAAGAGGGGACAAACACTAACAAAATCCACCTCAACAAAAACTGAAAAAAACCCCAACCATTTGACAGAGTAACTAACAGGGGCTGACACTTTCTCTCCTGCCTTTTAGCAATGTTTACAAATACAGTAATAAAAGGCCAGAGTCCCTTTCGGCCTCATATCCAGCAGCTCAGCACAGCCAGTACTAATTGCGGCCAAGCAGCAGCCAGCACGCCAAGCCCACCCTGCGTCGCTCCTCTCTAGCAGGGGATTTCACACCACCCGGCTGTAGGGTGGCTCTGTTAATCCTTTTACATACGAGAAGGCAGCGGGGAAATGCTCAAACAACTATGGATCGATTCAGGTGGCGGCAGCAAAGTTTAACACGCCAAGAGAATGTACATTCTTCCTTGAGGTTTCCAGGTCATCTATAGCACAAAACAAATCAAAAAGCCCCAAAACACTCAGTCAGAAGAGCCCACGCTGAGCTCTAGAGGTATTTTTGATACCCTATCAATTACCACGACGCTTTCATAGTCATGTTTCAAGGCAAGAGTGTCCTCTGGCATAGAAGATACTCAAATTTTCAATCCACCCCGTCTCCCCACAGGTGCTTCTCCGGATAAATTTTAACAGCTGACATCAAACAGATGCATCTAAATAGGTAATCTAAAAAAGAAACAATGAGCCTGAAACAGCTCCAGGTCTTTTTAAGATAAACTTTTTAGCAAGAAATTTCCAGGGCAGTTTTGAGGCTCATGCAAGGGAGGAATTTAAAAGCAGCCCACAATACACTCCTGTTAACCCTGTTCTACGATTTGCTAATTCCTGAGAGAACTGCATAGCCTTTGCTGACACGCAAATTTAAGATCAAACGGTCGTCTGAAAACTATTTGCAAAACGTTTGAAGAGGGGAAGAAAAAGGGAGGCAGCAAACAGATTTCCTAATGCTGTATCTTTATCAAAGCTTCACTTGCTGTTTTTCCCACACTGTAACAGCCATTCTTAAATGCATGCTTGTCTAACATGCTTAATACTACCCACGAATAAAAGCAAATACTCTGGTTTTCATAGCATCTAAGTCTTTACACAAAACTTGGATGAATCCACTTAGGCGTTTGAGGCCTTTGATCCCAGCCCTTGCACAACTGGGCTTTACTAGAGGAATCCACGCAAGAAGGAAAGGAGCATGCACGGCAGACGCCTGGAAAGAGCCTGGCTCTGTTCCAAGCTCTTTCCGCCTGCTCCCGGGGCTCTACTGAGCGCAAGAGTATTATTCACTAGAAGAGTAAGACGAAACGCGAAATTCCCATCAGGACATTCCAAGGCTTCGATTGCATTTCGCTAAGCTGTTG
The DNA here is from genome assembly GCA_034782735.1 of Sagittarius serpentarius. NCBI lineage: Eukaryota > Metazoa > Chordata > Aves > Accipitriformes > Sagittariidae > Sagittarius > Sagittarius serpentarius. Next base: position 3,309,009 of record JAVKLA010000030.1, on the reverse strand, counting down.
AGAATTTTTCCCTTTACAGGACACTTGCAAGACATTTCCCCAAGCAAGCACACTGATGAGGGCAATCCATGCACCCTTAAGCCAAAAGCCACAGTTGGGACAGTGAAGATCAGAGCTGTATTTTACCAGACTTGCCAAACAAATTTGGCACAAGCAGATGACCACATTTCTAGCTGACCAGCTATAATACACGTTGCCCCTTAGCCCATCCCCAGCTGGATCAGCAGAGGAAGGATACATGCAACCAACGTAGCAGTGGGGTGCCTACGCAGATCACAGTTCAGGAGCTGCTGAGGGCTGCGAGTGGAGAATTTGAGAGAGAGTGACTGACCGTAACACCTCATGCTGAAAACACAGCGAGGTCAATGTTGGAGGAAGAACTACAGAAAAGATGACACTTACATCTACCTATGCTAAGCTCGTCTTTTATCTGGCAACAAACAGGCAAGCAACGCAAAGAAGGCTGCTCTCGCCCATCTGGTGCATTTTCTACTCTAAATTCACAGCAGCAGCCAATGCTGCAATTCAGGTCTTGCGCTGTACTGACACTGCTAGCTGACAGTAACTGGCAGTGGTGGGCATACAGAAGGAGCTGGCACAGTCTCAACTTGATTAAAAAAAGCCCTCAGCAGGGCCCACACTTACCCTTCTCAGAAACATTAAGAGGCTGTTGCAGGTCACCATAGACATGGTGGAATGAGGAGGAAAGAGCACTGCATTTTCCTAATGGAAAACATGAAGCAAAGGCTATTCATCCTTGGTGCCGGCATGCTACGATCAGCATCATCCTGCTGCCATCACCAGAGCAATCATGATCATCCACTTATGAAGCCACTTGAAGGAAGTTTCAAGCATCAGGACATCTACAAGTGGTCCTTCTACAATGGCCTAGGACTGGTAACTGATAATCAGGTGAAAGGCACTCACTTTCCGTGCAGGATCTTGCACTGCATACAAAGATTTGTGTGGGCAAGGATGGGGCAGATGGCTGAAGCTGGGAGTAAGACAAGACAGCAGGAGGACTGGCTGTGGTTCTTACCACTGTCCGTTAACTCGCCAAATCACTAGGAACACGCTAGGGAAATGTTTCTGCACAAAATGCCTGTCCTCAGCTTGCTGCAAAGTTGTGGATTTATCATTTTCATGTGAGTAATAACACACGGCACACATCTCTCATTCCAGGGCCTTTGCATTCGTAGTTGCCAGCACGTTCCTTCTCCTTCGGCAGATCAGACCCATCAGCTTTCTATTCTTTCAACTTCACCACGTAGACTTCTTACCTGCCGTATTCCTGGCCTTCCCTAAAACTGACGTGCTACCCCTTCAAAAACTATAACGGGTAACTACAGGGTGCAGAGGAAAGACGTGAGGCTTAGTTATCATGAGTATTTAAAAAAAAAAAAAAAAAAAAATCTCATCAGAGCTCAGACATTCCCTGGAAACATAAGCAGTATTTCTAGACCTCTGCAACTCTGCTCAGCTCTACAATCAGTGACTGGGGCAAATGGGAATCTGCCAGAGTCACGGGAAGAAGAGAACTGCTGGCCTCAGGAACTCTAGTACCAGCAGGAGGAACGCGTCCGGTCAAAGTTCTGCCTGCATTCCTCTGTGGTCTCACAGACCACGAGACACAAGAAAAGTTTCTTTTATGGGAAGCTGCGTATGGAAAAAGGCTCAAAGCCTTGGCTTGCCAGCAACAGTGAGATGGACACTTGCAGCTTGAGCTGTGAGGCTGACAGAAGCCCCAACACCTACACCAGGTCCCACCTCCCAGCCCAGAGTTCAGAAATGAATAGATGTCTCCGTGTCGCCCTGCCACAACATCTGGCTCTGCTCTGTCCTTGCTCAGGCTCGTTTTACCCACTTCAACACTATGCACGCTCACGCTGCGGACACCTCTCTTGGTGGCAGGCGGGAGGAGGGACTGGCAGCAGTTTCTCTCCAGTGCATATTTAGTACCTTTCTGGCAAGGGTGTCAGGTCACTGGTTATCTGGCTCCCAATGAGCAGATTCAGGATTCCCTCTGGAAGAATATTAGATTATAAAGGTTTTTTTTCTCCTAGCTCTGTCAAGCAGGTGTTCTGCTCCCTTTTGTTACTTAAGCAGTCCCAGATACACAAGAGTCACTGATGGCATAGTGGTAAAGAAGCTGACAATCCTGGTGGAGCATGGATTCGCTATCTTGAGCTAAAGTTCAATTATATTATGGTGACACGTTAGCAGAAGTTCAATGAGTTAGCAGTGATTACGCGGGCAGCAGACACAAGCCGGGTCTAGTCTCATTTTTCTACCTGACACATCACTTTGTAACGATAAACAGACAGTTCAATAGCCTTGTCCGCATTTGCCCTCTCAGAATTGTCATTCTGGGGTTCGAGCACGACGAGCCCAAGAAAAGCTGCAGGACAGGACAAACAGGAGCCCTGCTTCAGGGTAGGCCAGAGGAACAAACCAGAGTAACCGTGCAGTGGTAGTTTGACAGCGGTGCAGCACGGTGAGCACAGCACACAGCCCATTCGGGTACCACATGCAGTGCTACGCGGCCTGGTACCTTCCTGGGGTCAGCAGCATAACAAAAAGCAGGGCTAAGGTTTGTTTTCTTGGGGGGGGGGAGGGGGGGAGGGCAGAAAAAAGAGAGAGAAAAAACAACCACAGATGAGAGCATCTAAGCAGCAGCAGGGAGCCTCCGCCTCAGAGGTGGGGGCAACAATCAGATCCCAGCCACATCCTGGATGCTACCAGGCATGCTATGGAGGCAACGTGGATCATCTCCCCCACACAACTGTGCCCTCCTCCACTGTCCTCATTTCCTTCGTCATCCCTGACGCAACTGCTCCTGAATAGAGAGAAAGCTGGGGTTCCTCTTCTTCATGGCAGCCCCAACCCAGGACGCATCCCAACTCTGCCAAGAAGGACATGGGCATTCTCTAGCACTCGAAATGCCTTGTAACACCTCTCAAACTTAGCTTAATCCAGAATTGCTCCAGATCCTCAAGAGGTGCATGCTGTGCCACCTGGGCAAAAGCCACATACCCAACTGTATTACACTGCAGCGGAAAAAACCTTTTCCCACCAGCACTCAACCAGTTCTGGTACCTCAGCCCAGGGCCGTGGGAGACAGCACGCCACATACAACATCCTGTGCTTCCACCCGATGCAGCTCTGCTGAGCCATCAAGGCGAATCCAGTTACATAGGGTCAAGGTTGCTGGAATTTGCGTAAGAGAGGTTGCCTCTGGCAAGTCCCTTGGCAAAGAGCTGGACTGAAGAAAGTTCAGACCCAAAGTCTTAGCAGAGAGCCACACAGGGGCTAGTCTGAGGCTTGAGAAACCAGCAGGACACTCCAAGGTGCCTGCGTGTAACACGCAAGTCAGAACACGGCCTCTGGCTTGCCCAGGAGGATGGCAGGCTTCAGAAGTACCTATCCCAGGTCAATGCGGGCAGTCAATACCCAGTCTTGCCTAAGATCTGTTCCCACTTCACCAGTGTTCCTAACTGCCGTGATCCAGCCATAGGTTTCTATGTCATCAGCCTGCGGTGGTTTCATCCAGCCCCAGAGCCAGACGTACCACTGCACCTGAGCACAGACAGCCTAGGGCTCTACGCTTCAGAAGATCCGTCAGCTGATCTGTCAGATCTACATGAGCTGGATGGGTGGAGAGAAATACAACAAAACCCCAACCATGCCAGCAAGCACCCTGATGCGACTGGAGCTGTATCAGCAGAAAGGCCCTATTGTTTGCATAAGCCACAACCAGATCTTTATCCTCCTGCGCAGTCCATCATGCAGCCATGAGCCGCATGAGACCAGGGGTTTTATTTTGCTCTCGCCTAGAGATCTGTACTAAAGCAAAGCCACAGAGCGACTTCTGCACGTCAACCCTCATACCAACCACGCCATCATGAGGAGAGCCTCCCCTGCTCCAAGGCAGCCCAAGGACTAGGAAATCCTCAAAGAGCCGCCCATTTGGCGAGCGCAGAAGGGCCCCGTCGGCCGCTTGAAGGGCGGCTTTGAATTTGGGTAACTCAACCTGGCGAAGGGGAAGAGACACGTTAGCAGCAGCGGTGCTTAGAGACATCTGAGCCTGGACAAAACTTAACTCCCCGAGCGGGAGCGAGACACGAGGCGTGCTGCCGGCGGTGCCCCGCTTCACGGCGGCGGCGGGAAAATCCGGCCGGGTTTGCCTGGCAGCTGCCGGGGCTTTTCTCGTCCCCCCTGCCCTCACCTGCGGAGCTCCTGGATGTCGGGCGGGATGCCGTGGAGGCGGTTGCCGCCGAGGCTGAGGCTCTGCAGCCCGCGGAGCCCCAGCAGGGCGGGCGGCACCTCGGCGAAGCGGTTCCCGCTGAGGTTGAGGACGCGGAGGGAGCGGCCCAGCGGGGCCTGCCCCAGCCCCTTGGGCAGCGAGCCGGGCCCGCCCAGCCGGTTGTTCTTGGCCAGGAGCGTGTGGAGGCGCGGCAGGGCCAGCAGCTCCGCGCCCAGCTCCGCCAGCCCCGTCCCGCTCACGTCCAGCACCTCCAGCGCCGGGAACCACTGCGACAGCCCGGCGGGCAGCGGGCCCGACAGCCGCCGCGGCGACAGCACCAGCCGCCGCGCCTCCGCGCTGCGCCGCGCCGCCAGCTCCGCCGCCAGCTCCGCCTCTGCCGCCGCTGTCTCCGCCGCCGCCGCGGCCTCCGCCTCCTCCTCCTCCTCCTCGCCGCCCTCCGCCGCCGGGCCGTGCCGCGGTGGCTCCGGCTCCAGCTGCGGGTCCC
>JAVKLA010000030.1:3286672-3304161 GCA_034782735.1 Sagittarius serpentarius | reverse complement strand
TGGCTCCGGCTCCAGCTGCGGGGCCGCGCCGCCCGCCGCCGCCGCCATCCCGCTCGCACCGACCGCCGTCCCCGCGCGGCGCCGCCGCCCTTGCGTCACCCCGGGGGCTCCCTCGCCTCGCCTCCCCTCGCCTCGCCCCGCCCCGCCCCGTCGTCCCGCCCCGGACCCTGAATAGCCCCGCCGCTGCCCCGAGGCATCCACCATGCTCGATCCCGGGCTCGCCGACCGCCCAGGCGAGAGGGGCCCCCCGCGGCCGCAGAGGGGCGAGCGCTCTTATGCAGGTTGCGGGGCGCCCGCGGGCGGGCGGCGGAGAGAGAGGGAGTCCTACCGCGGCCCCGAAACGAGCATGGGAGGGACGTACGGGGGGACAGCGCTTGTGGAGAGGCGGCTGGCACCCCGGCAGCCGACGGAGGAGGCTGCCTTTACCGGCCCCGTGGGACCGTTACTCACCCCCGCCCCGGGTCACCGTTACAGCCCGCTGCCGGCGAACCGCTGGGTGCCCGCGGGGTGCCTGGACATGGCACCGGCTCCCTTCAAAGGGTTGTACTCCAGGCTCGCTGGAGTCGGGCGACACTAAAGCTCTGAGTCCCTCTAACGGAAAATTTAAAAAATAACCTTCCTCCTGTCCTTTTCACTCATCCTCAGACCCCGGAGGAATGGCGCTCACTCTCCCCTCAGTGCCCCAAAGCCTCACTCCCCGGTGTGGCGGCCGGCGGCGAGGCCTGGCCTGTGCTGTCCCGGCCTTGCGGTCGGCCAGGGTTTTGTCCGGGGTTTTGCCTGCTTTGGTCCTTGCAGACCTGCTGCCGGTGGGGCACCAAAACGGAGGTTCCTCCTCAGAAATGCCTTGGTGTATCTCCTTGGCCGGATGTGAAAAAACTGCTTTAATCTTGAGCTAGGGCATTGGCAGGAGTTAATCCACAACATGTTAATTCTGTCAGGCGAAGAGGCCTGATGCCGGTTACAGATTGATACGGAGCTGACCCTGGCCGTACCGTATACAAAGAGGCAACTCGAGATTTGTGATTTCAATTCACCGCCCTTTGGACACAGGTTAACAGCAGTGTAATCAGTAATCGCCCACTGGAAGAAGAAGCAGCAGCCATGTGTGATGACAATGAGAAGATTCACAGCCCAAGGGAACTTTTGCCCTGACGAAGTCCGGGATTAAGAAACAGCCTTGCTTCCTTGTGGTGCATAGAGGAACCGAAAAGAAGGGAGCGGCAACCTCCCACCCACTTAAAACACTTCATATACACAAAAGTCTCTGTCGCCTTAGAGTGGAAGAAACACAAACAAACCACAGTTGGCTTGTACCAGCCAAGAGTTTAAAAACAACACATGAAGCAGTAACGATGCTGAGTTTGAAGGCGTCTAGAATACCACGGATGGAACCCATGGTGCACTTGTCCTTCCTTTGTCGTGCCTATGAACTCCGGATTTTACCACTATGAATGCCTGGAAGTGACGGCTCCCGTTCCAGAGAGCAGGGAATTGTCAGGGCTGTGCCCAGCCTTCGAGAAAGGGTGTGCTGTAGTGGGTGGGAACGAAAAGGTCACCTTCCATTGGACTTGTTTCATTTGTTTTATTAAGTCTCTATAGATTCACAGATGTAACCCCTGATGTGAACCCAGAGACAGCTGTGTAAGAGCAGACAGTGTACCAGTATAGTTATTTCTTTTCAATATAATTTTGCCCACTCTATAAAGGTTGTGCTGTTTCAGCTGGATCAGGATAGTTTGTGGGAGGGCTTATGTAAGCACAAGAGTAAGGTCGTCTGCATTTTGCTCTTGTTCCCTGCAGCGCTCTAAGCCTGTGCTCTCCTGAAGTTGTGTCCTGTGAACTGGTTCATTTTTTTCAGGAACTGAGTCTTACGATAGATTAGTCTGTTCCCATCTTCAGAATTAAAGTTAATAAATACCTTACAAATGCAGTTCAGAGTCTTGATCAACCACATAAACAACGTATTTCAGTCTGAAGCTTCATATTGCTGGAGAATTGTGAAGCGATTCAGTGCATGCAGTTACACAGTGCAGCAACTCGTTAATACTCTTATGTGCTTAACTCCATGAACAGACAGCTCAGAGTTTTTGCCAGGCCTCTGCTAGAGGTGGGCAACAGCCTTCCTGCTCTTCCTCTCTCCCACCCCAACGTCATTTCACTTCAGTAAGTATGCATGATGCCCAAGGCACAGTATTTATAGTGCCATCTAGCTAAATTCGTGGCTGACACTTGCTTTCATTCCTTCTTAAAATCCTGGGAAATTTTAACAGTAGAAATTAAAGTAATAAAGCAGACCCACTTTACAGTTGAGTAGCAAATGGGCAGGGAATGCTACAGTTAAGACTGCTTACGCAGCAGCTGGGACATGCTAAATGGGCCATTTGGTGTGAAAAGTAAGGTGTAAGAGGCAATGTTGGGTTTTTTTTTGAAGAGCTTTGGAAGGAGCATACCAAGTGAAACAAAGAACACAGCCTTCTCGTCTGTGGGACTGTCATTTGCACAGACGAGATTATGGTAGTAGAAGTTGCCAAGTCCGTTACAGTTATGGGGGAGATGAATGGTAAAACATTATCCTCCTGTTACATGACACCATTAAAGGCCATTTCATCATTCAGTTCAACAAAGGTGACATTAGCCATTCAGCCCTGTCTTCATAAGGTCCTACCAGAAACAGAAGGGACCTCAGGAGGGCTACGCACCTGTTCTCCCATCTTAGGGTAGGATCAGCTATACTTGGTCTATTCCCGATAGCTGTTAATCTAGTCTTTTCTTAAAATCCATACAGGGAGGAAGTCTGCTGAATATCAAAGAACTGTCTTCCAGTTCCTTGCTAACCTTGACATTCAAAAGCATTCCCTGATGTCTCATCTGCCCTGGCTGCTGCAACTGAAGCCGGCGTCCCATCCGCCACACCGAGATGGGTATGTTCATCTTGGTAGCAGTCTCCACCTGAAGACAAACAGTTAGAGCTTTCCTTCTTAACTGTGCCTAAGGCTTCCAATCTGTCCTTGTAAGTAATGTTTTCAAGGCCTTTAGTTATTATTTTTACTTGCCTCTGGGTTCTTTCCACCTGATCCAACCGTTTCTTGAAAGGCACTGCCCAAACCAGAAAGTACTCCAGCTGAGGCTCCCCCGACGCCACACAGGACAGAGCGATTGCCCCGTACCTTCACTGCCTGTGTCCCTCTGTATTCTCCCCACTCTACAATGGTTTGCCTTGCCAGCGGCAGCATGACCCTAACACACCTTCATCTTGTGATCACATCACACGTGGAGAGCTGCTATGTTTTTCTTTCCCAACGGCACAGATGGAGTGTGTGCTGGTGGAGCCAACGGGGGATACTGAAAGAGATCTGTGTATAAATGTCATCACGGGCTGCGCAGAAAGACAGGTGATTTTTGTTTTTTTTTTTTTTTGAAAAGGAAAACAAGGAATGTGGCTTGTGAGAAATAAGAAAACCCACGTGTTATTTTTTTAAATTTTGTTTCATTTATTTGGCAGTAATATCCAAACCCCCCTGCTTCAAAAAAATAACAAAATCAAGTAAAATAAGTGCACTAAGGAAACCTACAGAATACTGATAAATTTCACACACACGTACAGGAGGGAATATAGAGGGAGGAGTGGGACTTTGTTGTTTGTTGCTTAAATTTGGCTTTTTGGAAAAAAAACAAAACCAAACAAACCTGCCTTCCCTGCCCCTTGCAGTCTGTACAGCCATTGTCCCAGAGGGCAAAGGCTGGAATTCAGCACTTCCTTCCCCAGCAGCCAAGTCACCCTGCAGAAGTCAGCGACTGACCAGCCTGCTGCGGGGTACAGTCTGGGCATCGCTCACCAAACGGTCGCCCTTCCCCTCGGCGGGGGGAGGCGAGATGTTTCGGTCCCCTTTGGGTTCTGTAGCCCTTAGAACCGGCATCGCTCTCCACAGTTGTGTTTCCCTTTGAGGGCACAAGGAGGAAACGGCTCTACATGTGGCAGCCCTTTCCGTGGAGGCACGTTGACCGCACTCCTACGCCGCTGCCCCAGGCTATCCTAGGATCTGTTGTATGGCTTGTCAAGAGAGCTCGGCTTGCCTCGCCTGAGACAGCAGCCCATCCCTCTGCCGTCAGTGCCAGCGCAAGCTCTGTAAACCTCAACTGCCAGCACCGACCTCTCCAGCTGTCCCCAGCAGCCATCCTCGTAGACCGCACATCCGCGGGAGACAGGAAGGGGACAAGAGAACGTATCGCGTAATGCAGCCTACAGAAGCCCTTCAGCCATGGATTAGCCTCCCCTTCCTGCACGTGCTCTGCTTCTCCCAGTTGGAGATTTTCCTGACTGGACAATAAGATGTTATCTCCATCCAGGGAAAGCCTTTAAGGCAAGCTGTTGTGTTTTCTCTAAGGCACTTTAATGGTCCAAGCTGGAAAGAAGTGAGCTGGGAGGCACGAACTACCTTTCAGAGCAGGGTCGGAATAAAGCAAAACATTTATTAACAATGTTCCTGTGAGTCCAGATCCAGCACATGAAGCTGTTTCGCTCATACTGTTGGGGAGGAGCGAGCGCATGTCTAATGGGTGCTCCTAGTTCCACCAACCACTTCATCCAGTGCCACCAGAACACAAACAATGACTCCGCCCCAGTGTAGCATTGTCTACATTCCCCTCACCTTCACACAGGTGACAGCTTCTCAAATCCAGACCCTTGTGTGAGAAGAACCAGCCCCCTTCTGTATGTATTGTGCCAAAACCTCCAAGCATGGCAGGGTAGAGTATGATCCTCACTGGAAATGTGGCCCTATGCCAAAGTCAATGGAAGTCCTCTGAGTTCCCATCAGGAAAACAGCTCAAAGACCAGACAGCCTTTAACAAATCTGTCTCATCGGTGAGACCACAGGAGGGACCGAGCTTTCTTCTTTTCCTACACTTGCTAGGTACCAGCTCATTCTTCCGCTCCAAGGAAAGCACTGTGCAAAAAGGGGAAGGTTGGGACAAAAGTCCTGCTGATCTTCACTCAAGCAGAACATTCTTTCGCAGCTGCATGTGGAGTTTCGCTTGAGCAAGCGCTAGGGACTGCAAGACACCTGGCAACAACTGCTGAAGTTGCTCACAAACAGGAGGATGGAAGTCACAAGCAGTCATCTCGGGGTACATGCAACTGCTTGGGATGCACAGCAGGGGCACGAAGGGAACGTGGAAGTTGGATGTCCAGGTGTGTGAGTGTATGAAGTACATTGACAACTGCAGGAGAAAATCAGCTGGGCTGGAGGCTACAGAGATGATTGTCAAAACAAAACAGCGTTTCATTTATATCTAGGACCAATGCTCTGAGAAACGGGTCAGACGAAAACAACCCGTAAAGGGATGTGAGGGTGGTCAAAGACCGTCAACGACACTGTGAAATGCGTCAGTAATGAGGCTTCCAGCCCTGACTCCAAACTCAGACCTGGAATCAAAGAAGAATGCTGCTGCCTCACCCCAGAGGGAGATGGAAAGCCCAAGATGACGGTTAACAGCCCTGACTCCAACTAAACAGTTTTCTATGTAGTGAAGCCTTTTAAGATACCCTACTAATGGGATTGCCTGGTCCCTCTGTCTAGACTACTTGGCACTTCCCTCTGGGAAATTCAGAGAGGCATAAGCACAGACTTTGAGCACATGGTCAACGCTAGCTAAGGGAGCAAGAGCTAAAGAGCTGCAGTGTCAGTCATGCCTGGTGAAACTAATTACACCCAGCCCTGTCTCTTCTTCCCGTGAGGGACATTGCTATGCCCAGATGAGAAATACCCTGTACTGCAGGGCTCACAAGTCGCTTGCGGTGCTTGCAGTGGCTGAGCGCAGTGCCATACAAACTGTGCATGGCATTACAGCACTGTCAATAACAAAAACCCACAGGCTGGGTTTTCTTGAAAGATCTAGAGCTACAAAACATACAAAAGCTGAATTACTACCATAGGAAATAAAATAATAAAAAAAACCAAAACAAAACAAAAGGGGGAGTCAGCATGTGAATGTGATAAGAAAAGAATATGCTAGCACCTCTAAGGAGGGGGCAGGGAGAGTAAGAGTGAGATGAGGTCAAAAGGAACCATGTTGTGTTGGAGCCCACAATGTACTGGAGGAGCTGCTGGGGACAGTCCGGTGGAAAGCAAGGAGGAACGTGCTGGACTCATGCCAGCAGCACGGCACCACGACTTCCAGGCATCACACCAGGCTGAACAGCTTTGAGGAGCTTGAACCAAAGGGGAGGGTAAGCAGGGCAAGGTCTTTGGCTGATGATGCCCTGCAGCACACGTGCTCAGCCACAAAACTGCCGGGCCTGTATTTCTGCAGCCAAGGCCGGTGCTGACAACTGTATTGATTGAAGACCCTCTTTTCTATCCAGCACTGACCTCCGTCCTTTCCCCAGATCCAGGGGAAAAAGAAAACCCTGTTAGCTCTTGGAGGGAGCAGCTGTCTGCTCTGGGAAAGGGTCCCAGAGGCTGCTCTAAGTCCCTCCCAGCCTTCCAAGGCCCCAGCAGTGACGCTCCCTGAACAGGTGGGCTCTGCTCCCCTTTCCTGGCCCCATTCTCTGTGTATTACAAACCAAATAACCCATCGCTATACAACGTAAATATCTGTGACTGGGCAACTGTAGCAGACACTTGTGCATACTGAGATCAGCACTGGAGGACAGGGTGGCAGGTTGGGCCCATCCTCCTGGGCTCCTCCGGTGTGGAGGCCCCTTACATCTCCTTGGTGCTCATTCTCTTGGTCTTCTCAGCCGTCTCCTAGAGGAAGAGAGCACAAAAGTGAAGCTCCACACTGACAGAGCTGGCAGCACCCTGAAACCTTTGGTCCATCCGCAAGCAGTGCCGACACTGGCTTACACCTCAAAGCCTCACGCCTGTATTTGTCCCCAGAGGCAACAGAGATCCCCCTTTAGTGTGCTCCCCCTTCTACCAGAAGTCTCCAAGTGACAGGAGCAGAGAAAACCCCTCTAGCAAGGAGACACTTAGCGGAAGCAGACCTTCCCAGCCTCATGCTAACCTGATGCTTCTGCAGTTCCTGAACATATCTAGCCAGCTCCTCCTCAGTCAAGTCTTGATCAGGTCGCTGTCTCTGAGCAAGCACCTTCTCATTCTTCCCTGCAAACAGAAATGGAGTTCAGCGTTATCACCAACAGGGGATGCAAATTTCAGAGGCTGAACCACGTAGAACAAAAAGAGGCAGGTCGGCCACAGCGCACCTCAAGCTTAGGAAGGCTTTGCTGCAGGAGGGTACGCGTTGGCCTTAGAGGCCTTGTGGCTGCCTGAGACTTCAGAACCTGGGTATCCAGTCTGTCCCCGTCTCTTCCTCCCATGTGATAAATAATAAAACCACATGGCAGAGGCTGCACCTATAATTAGTTCAAACATTTTGGCCTCTTGTAGGGAATAAATGGAAGCTCAGTGCTATCCAAGTACAATAACTGATGCCTAATGAAGAGGTAATTTATCTCAGTGGAGATGCAGCTTGCTGATGTATCTGATCTGAGTCTTTGGTTTCATTATCCCTCTAACAATGGCCTCTAACCCCTCTGCTGCTCTGACATGGGCAGAAAGTCAAGGAATTGTTGTCCCTTCGCATGCTTCTGCCACGGATGCAGGGAACAAAGTAGGCAGCAAGACCAGGTGTTGCATAGCAACTTTGAAGGTCGTTTCTGGGGAGGTAACAAAATGAGCCTCTCATTCGGTTCCTTAACCTCTGAGACCTACCCACAGCTCCTCCGGCAGCTCTATCAGTATTAGTTATCTCTTCTGAGGTGAGTTTCTGCTGCCACAGCCAAGTCTGGGCTGAAGTGATCCCAAAGCCTCTGCTACAGAAGGCCAGATAAATGTGAAAAACTCTGTGCATACCTCTTGCCGTTTCCCTTTCCCATTCTCTGCCCAAACTACTGGCTATAGATCTCAACTAATGTGCTGCTGACAGCTCCTGCACAGCACTGAAATAAAGCTCAAGCAAAGGCCTGATTTCTAGGGAAGAAGGCCAGAGAAATGCAGCACGGTGCTGGGAGGGTGGACGTGGCTCCCTGAAAAGGACCCGTACATTTCCCAAGGCAGGGGAAAGCTGGCTTTCATAGAATCATAAAATCATAGAATGGCTTGGGCTGGAAGGAACCATCAAAGGTCATCAAGTCCAACCCCCACTGGTCCTGGACCATCTGTGAGAAGGCAAAACAGAGAGCCATTGTTCACAACCCCACCACGACTTCTCACAATTGTAACACAACTGTGAAAGTTTAAGAAGGGCCTTCCAAAGGAAGAACAGACAGACTAACAACCCTGCCTTACTGTGAGTACCACCTCCCCTCATCTCCGTCACTATTATTTTCTTCCACAGTTTTTATGGCAAGAAGCTAAAGGGCTTTCTTGGCGTGACTGGATGAAGTCTCCTATCTCCCCTCTGGGGCAAGACAGGACCCTAGCTCCTGCTTTACAGATACCGTAAACACAGATACAGTGAGGATACTGACTTGCATATACGGGAAAGCTGACTTGCTCACACCTACGCGTATGGTTGCAGTCAGTGACCTGTTGGGTCTGTGCATGCCCCAAGCCAGCTGGATGCAGAGTAGCTCTGGTCTGGAAGACCTGGTGCTGAATTTTCATGACACCAATCCAAACTACAGACCCCAGCAGCGTTGCCCCCAACCCAGTTACACACTTTCTGACCTCTAGAACAGAACCAGCTTGGATTCAGCCAACACGGAGCATGGGGAGGGTGATGCAGAAGCCGCCCATAGAGAAGCTAAGGAAAAGCTGGGAAGAGAAGCAATCTGGATAGCTGGTGCCCTCAAAAGATAGAAAGCAAAAATCCTTTTTGTACAAAACCAAGTACAGTAGTTGTCTGGAGAGCATACGGACCCTCGCATGTCATTGCAGTGCACACCCAGTTGCCGCAGGCACAGACGCAGCGGTTGCACTCCACCTGGGTCTCTGCTCCATCCTCGTAGGTTTCATCTTCCAGGGCACACTCTAGAGAGGCACAAAACAAGGGCAGTGGTTGTGAGATAGTGAGCAGGCTAAAGACAACGCACTCTGGAGAAGCCTTGAGAGAGAAGAGGTACACAGTTTTGGAGGAGACCTTCCTTCCCCTAACCACCAGAAGTTTCATAATGACAAAAACATTCATGCTGAATTTGGTGTGTGAAATCAGCCAAAAAATAATTTGAGAAAGTCAAACACTTCATTTTGCTTCCTCAAAAGAACACATTTCAATTTCTCAATTCCAAATGAAATCCCAATATTGGATTTGTTTGTATTTCCTAATCTGTTATACATAGAAGAAAAGCCCCCAAAGTGAAAGTTTTGGTTACTCTGAAACAACTCCTGTTCCAGGTGGGGAGAAGTTGGGGAAATGATTTGTGTATTTGCTGTTGCCCTGAGAAAGAAAGAAAGAAAAAAAAAGGTTTCTCATTTCAGCTCACATTTCTTCTCACAGCTCTATTAAATCGAGGCCCCCAAAGCACTCAAGGGCCCATATGCTGTTAAGTGAAAACCAGCCGATTGTGTTTTCTGGGGGAGTGCAGCATCCCTAGCTTCCCACTGAAACAAGCAACAGAGAGTTCAACTTAATATTCCTTAAGAAGCATAGCCTCTGTCTGCTCCTCGGTGCCACCACGGTGGGATGTAAATCCGGCACCTTTGGACCGGCACCCCCTGAGGAGAGAATGAGATGAATAGCTAGGCACGCCTGGTCAGCAGAACACTAAGCTGCTTCCACGTGAACTGTAGCACGAAGCGGGATTTGGAAGGACAGTCAACTTCGAGATGTTCATCAGGGAGGCCCCTCTGAGTGAAAGGCAGAGCATAGCAGGACTTTGGTCTGGTCTGACTTTCCTAAGTTATCCAGACATGAGCTCCTCACATGATTTATCTCCGCACTGTTAAATACATGCCTTGACCTTCCAAGCATACCATATCCATTTAACCTACGCCCTTGCTTCTAAAATCCAAACGTTTTTCATCACAAGAGCTGTGGGAGCTCTGGGACAGAAAAAGCAGTACTTCTGACAATGCAGGGACAAGGGGTGCTGTCGGGTGGGAGGCAGGCGTCTAACAACATTATCTGTGGGAGTGGAGTTACAGCATCCCATGTCTGATGCAAAGCTGGTCTCTTTTCTTTCCTCCCTTCCCAGGACCCCTCTGGTTCCCCAATACAAGAAAGGAGTTCCTACTTTTCTCTGGTGGGTTGAAAGATGGGCTGAGGCACTTGAGGAATTCATTGAAGCTGAGCTTCCAGTCAGCATTTTCATCTGACAGCTCGATGAGGGCATCTACACAGAGTCCCCTGAAAGGAAGCACAGAGATATGTTCCGTACAGGGCTGTACTAGGCTGGTCCCTGCTCTACTTGCTTCAGAGCACAGATGAGTAAAACCAGTAATAACTAGGAAGGCTCGGAGATGCCCGGCAGAAGTGGCTTCTGTAAGGAAACCTCACCGGATACCGACAAAAGAAAAATAGTCACAAAATACTCCCTGTCTGGCAAAGGGCCAGGAAGTCGGGGGAGATTCAGAACAGCAGGAATAGGACCCTGTTGACACCCATGCTGTCACGCAAGTAGAGATGCAAGCACAGCCTAACCACAAGCAGCTTGTTCTCCTCATTGTCTTACACACAGTGGCAAACACGCAGAAAAAGGGAAACCTCTCAAACTACATTTTCATGCGATGCTTGCAGCAGCTCTAACTGCGGGCTGCCTGTAAGCTGTGTTTTCCCACCATCTTCCTTGCACTGGGTCTAGCTATCAGGCAAAAGGTGAGTAAGGTCCAGCGGAAAGCTAATTTATTAGGAAATAAAAAAGACGACAAATTTTCTGTAACCCAACTCGCCTTTGGGCTGCACATCTACTAGATATAAAGCAAAAGAGGGTTGGAATACATGCCTAACGTGAAGGGTAGGGATGGGACTGCTCCTTTTGGTGGTATTCACACCTAATTGAGAAGCCACTTCATACATGTTACCTTTGTCAGTGCGAGCCCTAAGGGATATCTTCCCTGAGGGGATTTTCATGCCCTCTTCTACCACATCTGGCCCCCAGCCCTCCTTCTGGCATCCTGTCCACTGCCCACCTGAGCAGCTTGTTGGTCTCCTGGTCCATGTAGGTGGTGATGTTGACAGCAGTCTCATTCTGCTCCACAAACTTCAAGAATTCAGTGGAGTCCAACCGAGAATCACCATCGTCAAAGCTCTGTAGGGGAAGATGGGAGGATGTGAGAGAGTCTGATTTATCCATTCGGGTACCCCTTCCTTCTCCCTCTTCCACATGTTCTTAGCATTTTTGAAGCTTCAGTGGAACAGGTTGCATCATCCCTGTTTTGCATGAAGAAAAGAGGCTCAGAGAAAAGCAGCAACATATTCATACTAGCATCAAAACTGGGAGACATGATCCTAGCCTTGTTCTCACTGATAAGCTACACTGCCTGTCATTCACCTCCTGCTGCTTGATTTATGGCTCTAACCCCATTTCTCCTCTTTGTTCCAGCCAGCTCTTAGCCCTCTTATATACCTCCTGCCTTAAAGCAGACCAGTTGCATTCAAAGAGGTGTCAGCTTTCCAATATCTGCAAATCCAAAGCTGTGCCTAGACTATGACAGTGACAAAAGGGAAAATCACAGGAAGCAATTTTCTGCTGATCCCAAAGAAGGAACAATTTAATGCAGCAGCACAACACACTGCCACCAACTTCTTAAGGTCGACAGGGCTCCTGGCACTGAAGAGCAGGATTTTTAGCCCCGAATCCTGGCTGTACTCCCAAAGAAGTAATTGCATTTTGCTTTCCTGTTTGGAGATGTTGTATCACAGCGCTGGGCACTCAGCAGGAACTGCTGGGCCCCCTCAGAGACAGCTGCATTGCAGTGAGGGGAAAATGAATTCTGCACACAGACTGCTGCTGGCTAATTTTTGCTGTGTGACTTGGGGCAGGTCGCTGTGCCTGCTCATGTAGTGCTTCCAGGAATGCTGGAAGACACACTGCCTGTTGTTACCTCTGTGTGGTTCAGGAGAAACCCGTAGGGCTAGGAAAACTACTCTGCGCGCTGTAGCCTGCGTATAACTGCTCCACTAACATGTTTCAACTTCTACTAGACTTTGAAACCTCTCGTCCCGCTATTTCTTGTGAAAGCGGCTGCAGTTCCCCTTAACGACCCAGACTCGGTTCAGTTAGTTTTCTTGCCTTTCAATGCTACAGTCTGCATTTATCTGTTCCCCCAGAGACCCTCCAAAACAGAGCAGCTTCCCACTACAAGCCTCACTCCTCTTGAAACAATGTCCTTCAAGGTCACAGCCTGTCTGACGTACAACCCACATCCCAATGATCCACACAAGTCAGGCTTCAAAGAGGGAAACAGCTTAATGACACATCTACAAACCCCTGCTTCAAGGAGAAAAGGGAAAAGCTTCATGTCATCTTTGTCTCCAGTGTTTACTACCTCCAGGGCAGGAATCAGCCATTTGCAGGGCAGGCGTGCAGAACCCTGGAGCCCCGGGTCTTTGCTTGGATTTGTCCCCAGTTGTTCCAAGCTCTGAACTCTGCTTTAAAAGTATTTGAAAGCTTTAAGGGTTGTTGATATGGTGGATTACCACCTGACAGAGAAGGAAATTCCCAATTTGGTCTGAGAAAAGGCACGGCTTTGTCATGGAAGTTTTCACCCCCTTGTGCGTGGGATCAGTGCTCTCAAAAAAAGGGGAACAGTTGAGAGAACATGAGGTTGCCTGCCTCTGAGCTGCGGCCACAGGATTTCACCAGCACCCCAAGAGGTGTGGGGCTGGCAGGGGTGACCGGGCTGTGCCATGGCAGTGGAGAAAGTCAGTGGCTGGCTCATGCGTTTCAGCAAAGCCCATGGTCTGGGGAGGCTCTCCGTGAAGGCGGCGGGGAACAGCATGTTTGCCGGGGGAGGGACTGAGCAGCTCCGCTCCGCAGGACGCTACAGCTTTCAGGTGCTGGCAGGTGCCTGAGGCAGTGGGCCATAAGTGGGTTTCCACAGACGGAGGGAGCAGCATTAATGGCTACAAAGGCGAAGATGCTCTCTGGAGCGCAGGGACCAGCTCCTCTGTCTCACCAGGGGGTGCCATTGCCATGGCAAATTTGCTTGCAGCACTAACTCCTGTCAGGCACCATTAATCTCTCGCTGTCAACAGCTTATGATTTAAATGCTCTCCCCCTTTCCCCACCTGCTCCTCCAGCTCCATCCTGAATGCTTTGAAGTCTTTATCAGGAGCTGGGCGTGAGGGGGAGGGATGAAGCAGTGCATGTGGCAGGAGCATGGGAGAAGCGTGTGATCTGCTGGTTACAAAAGGGGGTGGGGATGGGCTGAGGGACAGCCTGACAGGGAGGAGGGAAGAGGAACAGGATTATTGCAGGGCCTGAGACTCATGAGCAGCTCCTCTCTCTCTCTCTCTGCAGAGCACTATGGAACTGCCAGCTCCTGGCCACAACTGGGCCATACTCCTTGCAAGCAAATATTCTGCTTGAAGCACCCAAGTGTCCCCGATCCCCACCTCAACACGGCCTTGGGACTGTCTGGAACAAAGAACCAGCAGCCCCTGCCCCGGCTTCCTGCTCCTTCTACTTCCATTTCCAGCACTCTCACGCATCTTTTCTCCTCTGGCTGTCTTTTGTCCCCTGAGATCACTTCTCTCCCCTGCCGCAGGCACAACTGGTCTGCCCTCCTCCTTTTCCCCAGGGCAGGCCAGATCCATAGGGATGCTGCAGGTCTGGGCTGTCCCATAGCCATGTCAGTGCCTCCGTCAGCAGCTGCTGCAGACAGCCCATAACACATCACGCTGTAGGACACACCAGACCTCTCTGGCCCCCAGCTTCACAGGCACATCACACACTGGAGCCTCTTGGGTCGGGACACGGCAGCTGCTTTGCAGTGACAGGGCAAGAAATGTTCTCTGGCCTCTGAAGCAGGCACTGCTCTACTTGCCTTGAAATACTTGTCCAGGATTTCGCTGTAGTTGCTGCCCTTGGAAAACCAGCCGTCTGGGATAATCTCAGCCTCCAGCCACTGGATGACACGGCGACGAAGCTCATCCCTGTCCGACTGATAGCAGACCACTGTGGGAGAAGATGTAGCGGAAGAAAAAGCCAGGATGAGAGAAATGAAGTTGGCAGGGAGGCCACAGAGAGACGACTGGAAACAAAAAACAGCGAGCCAGCCCTGATGGCAGGCTGCAGGCCCCTCTGTCCTTGGACCTTGGAGATAAGCCACCGCCAGATGAAGGCAGAGGTGCCATGGGCTAAACGGCGGATGGGCTGTGGGTGACACCATGTGGCAAAGCCAGAAAACGACACTCCTGCCGAAGGCCTTCTGCCTTCCCATCCTCAAAGCTTGTGGAGTAACAACCCGGGGCTGACTCATCTTGGTGTGAAGAGTCTCCAGACCGAGGGAGGAAGGTGACTGACTGGCCCTGGACAGTGTCCCCAGGCCTCCCGATGGGCAGAACAGGCACTCAGCCGTTAACCCTCAAGTACCAAATCCTCCATCCTCTGCAAGGGTGAAGACTAGACTGAGCAAGCCACCGTCCCCAAGACTTGAAATTTAGAGCCTTCTATCTCAGGAGATTTCGTTTCTTCAAAGCCCTGACTTGCCCACTCTCACTGGAAATGAGAGGGTGTTAAGTTGCACTTGTTCACAGCGCTCTCCACAGTCACAGGTTTCTCTAGGTGGGTATCACCTTGGGTGCTAATACTGAACAACGTATTTAGAAGCAAAACTGAAAGCCTAGATCTTCTGGCTTCTGTGAGTCGTCACACCCACCCAGAGGTCAATGGAGCCAGAAGGGGAATCAGCGTGTGTAAGCGACACAAATGCACACTAAGGATCTCCTTCTGAATCCAGTGACTACAATCACAACCGGACAGACAGATGAAAGAAAAACCTGTAGGGATTCTGCATGTTTAATGCTGAACTTCTTTGAGACTGTTTTGAGGTGGTAGCCATGCCCTGACACGGTCCTTTCCCTTAAACCTGTATGAGGGTTTCCTCTCATCTGTCCTAGGAAGCTGATGAAGCACAGGCCATGGCCCCAAAATCCACAGTCTTAAGTACACGAGACAATGTATAAGGGGAGAAACCAAGCACAGGAAACCAAAGAGACTTCTTGGCTGATGGGAGAAGTGGTTCAGCTACACCTCCAGACTCCCCAGACAATGCCCATTCATTACACAGTACTGCCTTTCTGCCCCTGCGCCCATCGCTTAATCACCCCTGAAGCAAAGTCTCCTTTCAAAAGAGTGCTCTTGGAGTTGGGGACATAGCTCCACAATTATTGTGTCTTAGATCCCCAATGACCTATGCAAAAGAGCGTCCCTTCCCTCAGGCTGTGTGATGTCCCTAGGGGCAAACTGGGTTTTACTGCACCTCGTACATGCTTAGAGTCCCTGAGACATGCCAGCACAGCGAAGAGCCCAGGAGATGTATGAGCTCTGAAAGGTTACCCAGGAGGAAAGAGCTGGGCAATCGTATTTCAGCTGATTTATCAACTCAGACTCTGCTACAGCCAGTGCAGAGGCATGACTTTGACACAGAGCTGTGCAACATCCCCAGCGGACCTCCCCCGCCCCCATCTCTTTTCCTAAATGCATACAGAGGCCCCAGCCACGCAAGGAGATGGACCCACCTGGACTTGCAGCTGGATTCTCAGACTTCTTCTCTGTTAAGGAAAGACAGAAGAGGACATTTCTGATGCAACACGAAGCAATACAAACCTCTTCCCGCCCTGGGTGCTGCTTGGGCAAGAGCAGAGGAACCTGGTAGTCTTTGGAAACACGAGGGCCTGGAACACCTGTCACCCCGAAGGGAGACTGAGGACTGTTTAGCCTGAAGAGAAGGCTCAGAGGCAATCTCATCAATGTTTATAAATCTGATGGGAGGGAATGAAGAAGGCTGAGCCAGACTCTTCACCATGGTGTCCAGTGACAGGGCAAGAGGCAGTGGGCACATATTTATACACGTCAAATTCTGTCTGAACATAAGGAAGCACTTTTTTTTTTACTGGGCAGTTGGTGTTGCGGTGAGTTAAACAGCCCTACCATTGAGGCAAAATCCTTGCTCCTAAAGTTCTTGAGGTCCCTCATGAACATGGGCTTTGGGGGTTTATCCTAAGAGTCTGACCTTTCCTCAGCAGGTAGACTGAGACACCTGCCTGGCTGAATCCACGAGCGCAGAGGCAGGCAGGCAGGAGCAAGAAGTTGCCCTGCTCTCCCAAGTGCCCCTCTCCCAGCATCCCAAGGAGACAATAGCTCCAAGATCCCACCACAGCCAAGCTGTCAGGGTTCTGAGTGCACTAGTGAGGGCCTTAAATGCCCTGCCAACTGCACCTGGGGCCTCCATCCACACTCTCTACCCATGAGCCATGGGGCTCCATTTCAGCTGATGTCTCGGCCCCTAGTCCTTACCTGGGATTATGTTGTAGGCAGGCCTGTCTCCAGCCCTGTTGCAACCATTCCCGTACCTACCATAGTCCCTGTTATCTAGGCCCTGACCTGGTGACAAGTCTTCCCACCTTGATCTCAGACCTGGTATAGACCGCATCACTACAGACTTGTCTGGCAATTACTGGCTTGTGCCCGATTCTGGTTACCATCACCAGACCCGATTTCACAGCTTGACTTCAGGCCTACTTCATCACCACAAACTTGCCTGGTGATCTGGACTCTTGGTTGAACCCAGCTATCGTTCCCAGGCTCGCCCTGTTTACCCCACTCAGCAACTGTGGGACAAGGTCCTGGCTGGCAAGGCCTCTGCCTTGCCTTGTTACCGCGCTTGGATTCAGACTCTCCCTCCCTTACCACGTAGCCGGCCCTCATCACCGGGGTTACCTTTACAGTGGCCATCGTAATCCACCTGGATCTTGGAGCCAGTGAGGCAGGCATCACGGTGCAACTCACAGTGGTTCAGGTACGTCTTGCCATTGCTACCGCACACAGGCCTCTTGTGAGGTTTGCATTGCTGTGAGAGAGCCAGAGAAGACAACGTTTTACCTGCCTCTTCGGGACAGCTAGAGGGAGGCAGGTGAGTCCCAGCATCAGCCCAACTCAACAGAAGCCCTTGGCACAGCCCCCTTGGCCCAAATGGTGCTCGGAACAAGCTGAACCCACCCACTGTCACCCCACAAAAACCTGCACAGGGAAGTCTGTGGGTGTGGGTACAAAGGCTTCACTTTATCCCAGCTTCCGCCACCACCACCACAACAGGAGCATTCCCGAAAGCAGAGCCCAGCAGAGGAATCAGTGCCCAGCATAAATACTAAGCGTAATCCTGCAACTGGTGCTCTGCGTGCCCCGGACATGCCTGCCCAGAGGCGCTTCTGTGAATCTGTTTTGTGCACCTCTGCTTGCTCAGCTCTGTTGCATCTCTTTGTAGACTCTGCTCCACCTTTCTGCAACCGAATGTAGAATAAGCCATGTCCTGGTTTCGGCTGGGATAGAGTTAATTGTCTTCCTAGTAGCTGGTACAGCGCTGTGTTTTCAGTGTGGTATG
>JAVKLA010000030.1:3252279-3286572 GCA_034782735.1 Sagittarius serpentarius | reverse complement strand
ATCCCACTGGGTGGGGGGGGAGCGAGTGAGCGGCTGCGTGGTGCTGAGTTGCTGGCTGGGGTTAAACCACGACAGCCATCAGCCACAAAAGCAAACAGCACAGCCTACAGCAGAGGGAGAGTTCACCAGTGCCACTGTTCAGGCTGTGGGCTTCTTTCTCCCATTCCTTTCAGTCTGGCCAAGCCTACCCAGAGTGACAGACTCTCTTCCTGCTAACGGGGCATTTCACTCTCCGGTCCCCAGGCTGGCTGAGTCAGAGCTGCAGGCTCTGAGGGAAGCGGGAACAAAGAGCCACATGCCCATTCCCAGGAGCCAAGCAGGAATGGTTTGAAAGTGGGGCAGAGTGGAGTAGGGAGACACTGTGTCTCTGCAGCTGGGAAAGACTCTTCTAATCATCCCTGGCTCCCTGCTGGATGAAGCTATTCATCCTCACAGCGCTCTACCACAATTATTTCCATTTTACAAAAGCTGATTTTTAGTAGGGTGCTTGTAACCTCCTCAAACAAGATGCCGGTGAGGGCAGGCTGTGTTGGAGCTTGCAGACCACTCCCCAGAGTGCCCTCCAGAGCTAGCTGCCTATCAATACCCTACTGGGCCTTCCCAACAAAAGACCTCCAGCCAAGTCTCTTGTGCATGTAAAGACCCTAGGCAGTTGTGCAAGCAGCGCAGCTGCAAGCCCCAGACAATATCTACGCTACACGGCTCTTCCCCCACACCACATTGGGAAAGGCCCTGCTGTTTGAAGAGCCACTGTGAATTTGCAGCTGCTCCAGAACAGCTGTAGCCTCATCCCATCACGAAATCCTTTCAGCGACCAAAACCCAGCCGGGGGGCAATGGTGGTGACGCCTGTCCCAGATGCAGAACCTGTGCTGCCCTCATACCTCAATGCAAAGGCAGGTTGGCTCTCCCTTCTCAGTCACTGCACACTCCCGCCCAGCTCCGCAGAAAACATTGGCACAGATCTTGGATTTGCTCCTTGGCTCTTCCTGGAAGATACAAAGTAAGAGACACAAAATATATCACATTACCAGGAAGAACAGCAACACAGCTTTAAAAAAAATAACACTTTTAACTTGTAGACTGGACCAAAGAGCACCACGGTGGTAAGGCACAGATTACAGAACAAGAGAGACATGACTGCAATAGAGGGACAGCTCAGACAATAACCAAGAGCTAGGGCTCCAGCCCCAGCAAGACAGCTTCCGTGAGGTCATTCCCGGACAATCACCTAGGAGAACTGGAGCAAAGATGAGCAAGAGAAAGCCTAGCTAGCACAAATGGCAAGAATAATTCGCTCCTATCAAGGACTTCTGGCTTCAAAATTTTTTTAATGGAGGGTAGGGAACAGAAATGTCTTTGCTTGAGACATTTAAGAAGAAGGTGAACGTAACCCTGGAGAAAGACATGATACCAAAGAGGCGGAAGAAATCACCATCAGACACCAGATAATGCCCCTGTCACAAAAAAACTTCACAAAACTACACGACCCATTACCTTGCCTCCACTGGTCAAGATTAAACACTTAAAAGGAAAAAACACTGTCATAGATAATTATACAGTAACCTTCTCGCAGAGAAAAATTCTTCTGGACCCTGACGGACAGCAGTGGACCTAGGCCCTGCACCACAATTTATACGCTTTACAGTCTTCTCCTAGCCAAAGTCATCACAAGTATTCTTGTTGTTCACGTAACTGTCAAATCCTTTTCTTTGAGTCCCACTGTATTCCCAAACTCGTGACACCTAACAGGGAAGATTTCCACAGGTTTTTCTACAAAACCACCATTTACTTTTTTTTCTTAGACTTTTAAAAGAGAAGACGGTTCCAGGAGTTCAGGCTTTGGAGACCATGGTTTAATGCCCTGCTTTGTCATTAATTTCCTTTGTGACTCTCATTTCATCTAATATTTTCCACCTCTATGTTAAGTATCTGGTTCAGGCTAGCCAACTGGCTTCCTCAACAGTTTTGTATCAGAGACAGAAGACTAAGGAATGTAAAATAATCAGTGGGATAGGTCAATCACATCTGCTGTGTCTCCTCTCTAATACACAAAGGTTTTTATACCTTCTCATCTGAGTATTATTCTTAACCGCTGCTCATCTGTGACACCTTTCTACCTCCATTATATACTTTCGAAAGTAGGTGATCAAAAAAAAGGAGCAGAATTTGCCCAAGGAGCAAGCATCATCGATACATTTAATAACAAATGCTGAGCACATTTTTTTCGCCTATCGCTTCTTTATCCTAATTTTCTTTTTTTTTTGTTTTGCTTTCAAACTCCAGTTTCACAGTGAGTTGCTGTCTTTTCTGAACCACCTACAGTGACAGCCAGATCATTTTCTGAATGACCTTGCCCTGGTCTTCAGAATAGTTTGTCTGCTGGCCCACCGCACAGTCACCGAGCCCAAGAAGGTCTTTTCAAAGCAGTACAGGATTCCCTCTAGGTTCGCATAGCAACAAACACCTTTCCTACTCTCTGCAAATGTTCCTATCTTGCTGTTTATCTTGTAAAATAAAAATACAGTATTCAAACACACCCGTCTTGGCTCAGAAACGTATACCATGTCCCAGGCCTGGTCACTCCATGAAGACAGTCTGTTAATCCCCCCTTTGCCCCTTCGTCCTCCTTTCATTTATCGTTTCTGAGCTATGAAAGACACTCTGCCCATTCTGCTGCACCCACCTCTTTTTAGTTGCCTTCTGCTGGAGGGCCGGGGAAAATGGTCTAGGCGCTTCTGTGGTGGGATGGAGCAACACGAGTGCTTCACCGCGCAAAGCGACCTCACACAACTTAGGGCAAGAACGGAAGAGTAACTCATTTCGCAAAAAGCTCGAATTAAAAACAAATTCTCCCTGGCTGGAGTCTGACTAGGGCACTCACACACCTTAAATGCACTGTATACACCTAGGTGCCGATCCATTTAAAGGGTTTCGAACAACGTGCCCATCCCTTCACTGAGCCAAAAACCAGAAAAAAAAAGAGCTAGACACGGCTCTGAACCGCCACCCACCAAGGTCTGTAATCCAGGTGCCCGGCAATAGATGGCAGTACTCTGCCTCTCCTTACCCACGGCCAGGCAGGACTGCCAGCAGCAAGCTGCCAGCCGTGCCCACTGACGCCAAACCTGGCTCTTGCCTCCTGGCTTGAGACATGCGGTGCTGCTACAACCACAGCCGGCCCCGGCAGGCGGTCACAGGGACGGAGCTTGGGTTGCAAGACTCCTCTCCTCTCTATGGCTTGCTGGAAACCTGGCCTGCAACGCGGCCGTCCTGGCCACAGCTCTCTCCCTGTACTGCCGGAGCCCAGGAGCTGTCCCACAGCTTTCCCCCCGGGACCTGGGGTGGGGATGCTGGCAGGGTGGCACTGCCAGAACAGCCTCCTGTCCGGCTAGAGGACCATGGTACTCTGATTTTTCTTATTAATCAAAGCAATATGGTTTGCCAGTTGCTTCTTTTTGTTGTTCTAAGCCGACCTAGGCTGGCAGTGGGTCGGAGCTGGTTGCCACGTCCCGCCACGGCTGTCTCCACCCCAGGGGTTTACCAGAGAAAGAAAGGAATCAAGCTGCTCTGCCTGCCTGCCCTCACTCTGGCACAGGGTTTCTCAGACTCAGCTTGCTCATCCTCCCCACCCCGGCAGCAGCAGCCGCGGCAGGACTTTCCAGGCTGGGTGCTGGCTCCACCTTTAGTGAAAGCACCTCTCAGCTTCCACCCCAGTTCCCAGAGCAGTAACTCAGCTGCCTGTGCCCCCCATCCTTGCAATGCTCACCCCACAAACTGTACTTTCTCCAACTACAACCTACAAACCATAGCCCCTTCTACTCGTACGCCTCCCCCCTCCCAAAATCCCCGAGACCCTCACCTCCTTCCTTCACCAGACATCACCTCTGCTACCCTACACCTACCCCACCCTGCACCTGCAACCTGACCCATTGCTGCTGCTTTGCAGGTCGAGGTGCGCTCCTCTGCCAGGCATTAGCCTTCAGATCTGCTGCCGCAGATCCTGCCTTCACCTCCTGCAAGAGCCAGAAACATTTCCCTCTGCCAGCCTGCACACAGACAAAGGTAACAGCTGCCACCGCTACCGCTTGGTACGGCCACGCAGCTCCGAGGTGGTTCACAGCATACCGCAGGGTGGGAGCTCTTTCTAGCAGCTCCTGGCCACCTTCCCAGCAAATGCCTGAGTCTCCTGTGCAGAACTGGGAGTGTAACGGAGGCGGCGGTGGATGAATGGACAAGTACGGTGGGGATCTGCGAATGAGGCTTTATAATCTTCACTCCCGATTCTCTGGTGACCTCCCAGATGCTACTAGCCAAAACTCGTTTCTTGTGACAGATATTCTGATCTTACCTTGGACCGTGTCATGTTTGCTCTTTATAAAGCTCCATCTGCTGGAGTCATGTGAATAAGCGGGGATGGCAGCTGCCACTTCAAAATTAAATAGCTCATCCTCGCACGTACGATGTAAAAGCTTGAAAATATGAACTGCAAAGATTTAAATGCAAGGTCACACACACAAAAGACTCCGCAGTGTTTCAGCGTCATTGCCCTTAAATTAATTTCAGGATTTGGGGGCTGGAATCATGGTTTTTACACTGCTCCCTCCCTGCAAGCTGTCGTTGCCTTTTCTGTCACCATGGGCTTGGGAAGTGCCACTTGTCCCTGTGCACAATGCGCTCAGGCAGGTGGAAGGCAAAGGGCAGAGAGCCGTTATTAACTGCTGCACGGTGGCATTTGCACCACAAGCAGTGACAAGGCAGTTCCTCTCTTCTGCCTTGGGCGAGATGCCCAAACTCTCTCTGTTTGGGCAACGCTTTTTAATACTCCTCTGCTGCCCAGAGAACAAGCAGAAAGGTGTAAAAGCAGCGAGCGCAAAGCCAGGGCAGGAGCGCCTGGACTCCGGAGCATCTGCCACGGCACAGGGGCACTCCCGACTCTTCACCCCGCCATCTCCACAGGGGCACAACCTCCCCGGACATCTTCTCGGTCAAAGACCAGGGAGAAAGCTGTTCACCACGGCCCACGGGCCAGAAACTCAGGGCACCTGGATAGCGTCAGCGTCATGTACGCACAGCCCAGACTATCTACTGAACGGGTACGGGAACGCACGCCGCTTTTGGGGGGATGGGAAGTGTAACGCCACGGACGAAGGGTTCTTGCAGGGGAACGGGCAAGCGCCACACAGAAGATCCGAACTGACGGCGCAGCGAGCCAGATGCACTGCTTCTGCCTCAGCTGCGGCTTCCCGGGGTAGGAAGGAGGAAAAAGAGACATTTCCAAGGCACCCGCGGGCGAGGAAGCCTGCGGCAGCGCTGGTGGTGCGGGATCACCATGGCAACCCGCAACGAAGGGCCTCAAGGTGGAGAGCTAAAATTAAGCAGCGGGAAGGGCTGTTTCTCATATCTAGCAGCAACCGGCGCTGAGGAGTCGGACCCCCAACGCAGCGTAAGCGCCGATGTCGGGAGCATTTCCGAGCCCCTGCCTGCGCCCGGATCTCCGGGACCGAGCGTGGCTCGACACGCTGACACAAGGTGACACGTCTGGGTCTGCATGGGGTCCCAAGGCCCTGCGAGCCGCCGTGCCTGCTCCACTCTGGTGGGACTGCATGAAAACAGTGCGGTGTCTGCGGCAAGATATACGTGTGACCGCACGCACAAAGGGAAAGAGGCATCGTGGCTCCTTGGCTTCGCAAGGGAGCTGCTCACTGCAGCTCTCCCTTGGCTGCTCCCTCCCCTGGACCCTGCTGAGCCACAACTGCCTGGTGTCACTTGGTGGAAATGGGGACTTTCCCAGCCAGCATGTGAAAGCTGAAACCGTTAACAGTTCAGCGACAAAACACCTCCGTAAGGAAGAACAAGCTTCCACCTGCAGAGAAGAGCTGTGCAAGCAGCTACACGTCCACAGTGCCCCACTGCCCAAAGGGAGCAGGAGGGATTTCTGCCATTACACATGCTCTGGGAAAGGAGCAAGGAGACCGCCCTGCTGCAAGGTGGGGAGTTACCATGCTTGAAAACAGCCCCTCAGATTGCTTTTTGCTTTCTACACATCCTTCCACACAAAATCTCCTCTTGGAGATTTCAAAAGTCTTTTTCTTAGCAGCCCACACTGCACTGGAGAAATACTACCTGCCATCCTGCTCCTACTGACATGACTAAAAAGCTTTTCTGCTATCAGTAGCGACTGTAGGTCTTTTTCCTCTTTTGGCATCAGTTTGTGGACATCCATAAAATGACTTGACCCCTCACATAATGCTCTGTGCTGTCTGCTGTAAAATCAAGGCTTTGCATTTTTGCCCTGCCTGATGTGCAAGGAAATCAAAGTGCTCTAGAGCCGTAGCACTGAAAGCTCCTCTGGGAGGCAATCCCATGTATTATACAAACTTGAGTACTACACAGATAAGGCAAAACTGAAGGGCACCAAAAGGATGTCTGGGGTTGCAAGACTTGCACAGATTCTCATACCTCAGGGAAGGCAGCAGCAAAAGCTGGGAGGAAGTTTTCAGAGATAACCAGTACAATTCAGAATAGACTCCCCCCATGCAGACAGGGAGAAAAGAGCTTTGCAGCTACATATTTCAGCCAGTCCTCCCTGTGTCTTCCCGTCTACATCCCTTTTGCCTGTTCCCTGCCACGACTGACACAGGTGCAGGGATATAAGGGGTCTCCGAATATGCCAAGGTGCCACCTGTAAACAGCGCTGCCTGCACAATTTCTAAACCAACTCAATACCCAGCCATGGAACTTGGCGCTTCGTTCAGCTGTTGTCTTGGCAATGTTTTCTCCTCAGCGCAGAAAGATTTGGAGACATGAGGTGCTGGGTCAGAAAGTTAAGACAAGAAGCCACGTCTCCCTTCTCCCGTCATGGGGCGGGGATGGAGAAGCGCTGCACTGTGCTGTGATATCCACAGAGAGGGGCTGGGCGGCAGAGCAGCTCGGGGCAGGGGGGGAATCAGGAAAACTTAAAAAATCCTGTACAGCGATGGCACTGAGAAAGCATTTGGCTCATGTATTTCATCCCATTACCCAAGCATGCCTCTAGGCAAAACAGTTCTTTCGCACGTTTTGCTGGAGTGCACACACAGGGCAGGCAGCCCATCATCTCCGGCCATTTGTGCCGCCAGCTCTGGCAGCACGTTTGTCCCCTTGTTCTCATTTGTGACTAACAAGCAAAGCGCTCATCCCTCCCTGCAAACCTGACCTAATTCCTGTGGCAGCTCCCTGGATCCTCTAACACGCTGGCGTGATGGGGCGGAAATTTGGCAGCAGCGTAAACTGAGCAGATTAGCGTGAAGCAGGCAGGCACCCCCAACACCGGGTTTGCCATAAATAGATAGGTAAGGCAAACATTGCAATTTCTCTTCCCTAGGGCTACTGCCTCAGGATATCTGCAGACTCTGGGAGAAACCCCACATAAATTACCTTTAAGTCCGACTTGGAAGGTTTGATTTTCAGTGGTCAAAGATGGAGACAAGTCCAGCATATGGGGACTGAACCACATCTGATTTCCAGTTCAGCTGTCTGATAAAACCTAACTCCCATGAGAACACCACCACTATCAGGAGGGCACGATGGCCTGTGGAGCGATCCATATCCTCTACTCCGGAAGGAAACCTGCCATCAGAGCTTGCTGAAGCCGCTGGTGCAGGGTCGCATCAGGACCTGGTGTTACCCAGTGCCAAAGTGGCACCCTCTGGAGCCACCCCCGCACTCAGGAGCTCCCCCGTCCTCTTGCCTCTGGGAGGCACATGGTACATGCCCTGTGGCTCAGATCAGTAAAGGTGTTGATTGGCAGCTCAGAAGGCCCGAAAACAGGCTGTCTGTCCCCAGGCTAGTTAGTTAAAAAGGAAAAGAAAATATGTGAGGCAAAGTCTGGATGAGTGCTGGATTCCTCAAGGCACTGCGACCAGACACATTTGACAGTGTTAACAATATCCTATTTGAAGGTTGCCAGCGTGAAGGTTACACTGGATACAAAGGGGTCCAGCACCATTAAAACTTCCAAGATTCCTCCTCCCCCAAATCCTAAAGCCGTCCTGCGAGCAGCAGAAGTAATGAAGCCCAGTTTCCAACAGCTCTCTCTGCACGGCCTGTCTGTCAGCTAGTTACAGGGCAGTGTATGGAGTCCTTCCTTGGCGGGGGGGTGTCTTTGCAGGCCCCTCTCATTAAGCCAGTCACCTAGAGTCACAAAACCAGCTGGATCCCATTATCTCAGAGGCCTCTCCACCGCTTTATCAGCTGTGGCGGAAACAGGCAGATAGATTCAAGACTCACTGGAGGCGAGAGACAGGCAGGCACAGACAGCTGGCTGACATAGCTTTGCCTCCTTAGGGAACCAGGCTGTAATTCCTTTGCAGAGCCCCATGAAACACCCCTCTGGCTCAGCCTCTTCACTCAGCAGACTCTGCACCACTGCTGCTCGCAGCCCTGGGGGCAGGTCCTCACCCCAGCCCCCTGCCATGACTCCAGCCCCACTTCAGTCTCCCCCACGCTGACCCTTGTGCTCCCTCCTCAACATTTTCCTTGTGTTGGACAACAGACCCCATCTCTCTTCTCCTTTCGTCTGTCCCTTGGACCTTCCACTACCGAGGTATTTCAGCCAGCTGCAATCCAGGGCTGTGAGCAGCCATCCGGACACAGCGCTGGGAGCTGCTGCACTCCCTGCGGGACGCCGGCTACGGAGGAGCACGTGCCCCAGTCCAGTTCCCAGTCACTGCCCCCCTTCCCAAATCTTTCCCTGTATCTCTTCCTATTCTCAGCTGACATCCAGGATTGGCTCACTAAATACATCACACAACAAAATGCAGCCCCTTAAAGGCTTCTGAATACTTAATAGATGAATATTTAGTGGCAGCTGACTTTTGCTAATGGGAAACAAGCCAGAGCATACGTCTGCCCATGCTGGGAATCAGGGCGTGTGCCCAGAAAACCTGGATGCAGAGAGAAGGAGGAAAGAGAGGAAGGGACCTGCAACCCTGGGAGGTCACAGGAGGTTCCCTCTCTGCAAAACCCATACCTCACCCATTTGGGGGTGACCTTTCCTGCCTTGCTGGCTGCTCAGTCCGTGATCCATGAACCAGCCATGTCCATCGCATCAGAGTGTTGAGCGGGAGAGTGGTGAGGCTCTAACTGACCTCTGTGATGAGAGGAGCCCATCAGGTCGGTGATGTCTGCATGAGGCCATAGAAAACCAACACTGCCTATGGCAGCCTGGTTGTGGGTATTTGTCCGTGGCTCTGCCAGGGAGATGAAGGCGTCTGATGCTACTACAGCGACAAAAAAGAGCGGTGTGGCAGTACTGCCTTGCAGAGACTGGCAGGGTGGAGACAGAGAGCTCTACCTCCCCGCTGACCCCAGTGGGTATACGGCCCAGCCCCCTGACAGGGACTGCAGCCTAACGCACCAGCCATGGCTTGCTTGTGTCCCACAGCAAGCAGGCAGGAGCTGGTGCCTGCAAGGAAAGGGAATCAGGAATTGGGAGGAAAGAGGCTTTTCTCCCCACAACCTAATCAAGAGGAGAAAGGCATCCACCAAACAGCTGATTTCTTTTACAGCACGATGCTGCTAACAGTTATGGAGCCAGGCACACCTCTCTCGGGGACTCCAGTGCGTGAGGACTCTGTTTTCCCTTTTAAGCTGGAAGGAATGTCTCTGCTCTGGCCCCCACAACCTCATATTTTCCACCACAAGGCAATGACCTGTGAGGCCCCATAAGGGGAACAATGACATGAGAGTCTGGGGAAGAGGAAATCTCTACTGCAAACAAGTCTGGAAAATGGCTGCTAGAAGGAAGGGAGCTTGCATCTGGCAGCGCTCTCCCTGCTGCAGCCTTGCTCTGCCGCTCACCCTAAAACCCACCTCACACTCACAGCCTCGAAAATGTAATGGCCCAAAACTGCACTGTCTCTTAACACTCTTCCCTCCACCCATCCCTGCAGCGTTTCTGGAAGAAGGGGCTGGATTCCCTCCTGCCGCATCATGCGGTGAAACTGCCAGCTCCTCTGCAGCCACCAGGAACTTTCTTGCTAGCACTGGCTCCCGGCAAGGCACTGAGGCAGGAGATCAGAGACTGATTTGTGCGTGCCAAGCCAGCTGGAGAGGCTTCAGCTGTGAGCAGGGCAGACTTGGTCCCACGGGAGGAGAGGAGGTGCTGCTGCTGCTGCTGCACCGCAGTTCTCAGGGGGAAGAATCCAGTTAATCACTTCGTATTTGGATAAGAAAATAACCCTTGCGCACAGGGAAGGATATCAGTGCACATGAAAGGTCCTAAATGAAGTCAGTCCCATGGGACTTGCAGCATGAGATTGATATCATACTCCTCATGTGACAGACTGAAAAAGAAAGGCCCAAGGGAGGGGATTTGCTCAAGAACTACCAGAAGACAGCAGCTCAGCTCCCTTTGCTCCCTGGTCCGGAGCCAGGACCACTTCGCAGTCTGATACACAAGTTATACTCCTTGTCAGGGCATAACTCTCCTTCCCAGACCGTGAGTGCCCTGAGCCAGGCTCTGTTTTGCCATGGCTGGGCTTCTGGGAACCGCAATTCTCCATCTTATTTTGTTTAAAATAAATATAATTTTTTAAAAAATGATAAAAACAAGACCAGCATTGATTCCTGAATTTCAACAGGAGGGGATCGTTCTGTATGCGGGCAGCACATGAGAAAAGTCACAGCGCCTTAGGAGTGGTCAGAGGAAGCCCTTGCCAACAGGAGGGTGTGAAGGAGGAGGATGAGGAGGAGTTCCTCCTCAGGGCAGGCAGGCAGAGGTGCAGCGCTGTCCCTGGCCTCCAGACTGGAGCAGAGCTGTGGAGCACAGACTCCTCCTGGCAATTAAACAGAAAACATCACCTCTCTCCTTCTCCAAGCACACCCAGGCTCAGCGGTAAAAAGAAGGTTTCTCTGCCAGCTGGCATGTCCCCAAAGGCATGCTCCTTCCCCAGCAGGACGCAAGAAGTCCAAGCCCACAGAGCCCAGCACCAGAGCCCCGAGATCATCTGCTCCAGTTTGGGGTGCACTCACTCAGCAGCTCCACACACACACACCACCCCCGCCCCCCGCTGCCCAATCTGAGATGGTTTGTGCCATATAGAACCTCAAAAGTCCCCTTTCAGCCCCTAAATCTGTGGTAACCCACAGCTCTTTCTGTGTCATGGCAGTCCCTCTTTTTCCATCCTTCGTTCTCGTAATTTCCCACACTGAGAAGTCCTGCAGATTTTACTGGTCCTACCAGTAAGTTTTCTTGCCTCTTTTTCCGGCCAGCTCGGATGATTTATTTCTGAATGGGATCCAAATCTGGCACATTTCTCAGCCATCACCTGGCTCCAATGGAGCGAAGGGAAGAGCGAGCTGAGCAGTTGAAGGCAAGTTAGGATTTACGACCCTATGGCATCTCCTCACCTCTTCCAGTAACTGGATACACAAGAGGAACACAGAATGCAGGAAATGCTGAGGTTTACCAGCAGCCTCCGGCTTCTTGCACAAGAGACCTCAGTAGTTTTGTTCCCATCACTAATGCAATGGATTTGATGATCCCTCTTCCCAGCTCTGTGCCTTGGTCCTTCTTTATCTGCCTTCTACCACCGTCCATCACAAAAAAAGCGGTGGAAATCACTATGCAATCGGAGGGAAGCACTGAGTCAGCCTCAGTGTGGGACGGAGAGTGAGAACAGAATTGGCAGTTTTGCACTTCCCATCTTCTAGCCTTGGTCAAGGACTTGGTCGGCTCCTTGTTAATGCAGAGCAGCTTCAGGGCTGCTCCACCCAATGGCTTTGCTGGAGATGGCTCTACAGGAGCAAATCCCCAGGGGACAGAACTCTGTCACAGTCATTCCTCTCTTTGAAGCTTCTTTACTACATGAAAAGTCACGAGACCCCCTTTACACAGTGACATCAGTGAGGAAAGGTCAGAATATACCCCATTATTGGGCATTATTTTGTCTAGACAACTTTTCTTGGCCCGTGGTATTGACAGAGCATCCCCTTCCTGAAACCATACAGTCAGGAATGGTTATCAGACTAATGGGAAAAATCTGAAAATAGAAGTGAGGTAAAACAAACCTGCAAGAGGGGAGGAGTTTGGGAAGGCTGGGGAACTAACCCGGAGTCTGCTTATCAGTGGTACATCTGCCAAAACGGCATACCTCCATCAAAGGTTAACTGTGTCCCTGTAGCCACAGGGAGCTGAAGGCAAGTCTGCCAAAGCTCTGTCATACTACAACCTTCAAAATGCAAACTAGGGTTTCAGGAGGTGGACAGATGCAAAGAAAGCTCTCTAGGTCCTTGTAACCTCAGCTTTTACTACTGAAGACCTGACAACTGGCAGAAGGGTGTGTGCTCATTTGTATTGGAAAGAGGAGAGGAAAAACACTGCTGTAAAAACGAAGTGAAAATCCTTGCTGCAAGAGGAACATGGGGAGGGCTGCACAAGCACACAAACTACAGGGAGAGATATGCCTGCGTTTGCCTCTGCTCTCAGAAACATCACATCAGCAACAAGCAAATCCAATTGAACTGCAAGGGCAGTCACCCCACAGCCCCACACCAGGACCAGAGAGTAGCAGTGTTGGGCTATCCAGGACCCAGCACAAGGGGAACTGTGACCCCTGAGTTACAACCAGCTACTTCTTTTCAGCTCCTGCTGCCCCGATTATCCCCCCAAAAGCCTCCAGCCCAGGCACCAGCACCTGAAACCATCCCTGCGCAGAGCTAACACGGTTTCACACCTCTCCTGAAGGGGCTTCCCTCTGCGATAAGGAAAGCGCTGTCAGTCTCTGACTTGCGCTTAATATCTGCCCTCTTTACTGAGACAGCCAAGAGGAAGCTCTGGTTAAGGTGAGGCGGCCATGAGAAAATTGGTAGCATCGCTGTGAAATACGCTGTAAAATTCAGTCACTATGGTAACTGCCACAGCTGGGAGAAAAGAAGAATAATTCCAAGGGTTTCCAGCCTTCCCATGGATTCCCCAAGGATGGGTATCGCCCCGGGCTTTCGGTGCCACAGCTACCCTCAGCCCCTTTGCCCCTGCACCGCTCCCTGCGGCTCGTGCTGAACCTGCTCTCGCTCAAGATGCTTGACCAAACACCGAGGCTTTTTCTTAGGTAAGCTGCTTGTACTTACACCGGCATGTCCTCGTGGGTCCCCCGCCTCATTCCCAATTTAACCCAGCTTAAACAGAAGGGGAGCAGGAGATAAACTATGCTGTGTGGGCTATCAGTGAGGAAAGACAGATGGTATTTCCTTGACACCCCCCAACCTGTTAGCTTACAATTTGTTGCTCTCGCGATACACCTGTTACAACTGTATGTTCCCTCTCACAGCAGCGGAGCGGTATGTAAAATGAAAGGTAAACATAACCGAGTAGTGAATAACCTCTGCCGTGCTCATTAGAAGTGGCACACCCCATACCCACGCGTGTAGTCTCAGGGAAGCAGACTCGGTCACTGCCACTTCTCCCAGAGCAGAGCTCCCCTTATCACCCCATGGCCTCTGTGCCAGGCTGGCAGCACAGATTCACCAGCATTTACAGCCCAAAAGCAATTCTGTGACTAAGAAACAAGAGAAGCGATTACTGATTTCCTACAATTCTTAAATAAGGCTGGGTAACATTTTTCAGACAGAAAACTAATTCACTAGAAAATGCAATTTGAGGTTGACCAAAACTATTTGGAAATTTGTGCCCAGTTCAGTGAACAGCTTTGATTCCAAAATTATTTCGAAAATGAAGTGAATTATTCTCCCTTTTTTCTGTTTTGAAATACATTTCATGAAGTGTTGTATGTAAACTTAAAGGTCAAAGAGAGCAAAATAAAAACATGTTTTGATAAGCTTAGCAACTTTTTGTGTGGTCAGTCCTTTTTTTCTGTTAAAAATAAAAAATGAATTTCAGCTGACCTGAAATTAAGTTTTTGGTTTGACTCTCTGATTCAGCTAAGGAATTAAAAAAAAAAAAAAAATTATTCCCGTGGCTTCATTCCTAAAACATTGTTATTTGGTGTCTAAAGCAACCTATTCTTCTCATTCTTTCATCTCCTTCCATCTGGCTCTTCATGACTGTGTCTGGAAATAACAAAGAACTGTTGCAGACATCTCTCTCCCCCTCTCTCTGCAATCATGGAATTTTTTCCTGTCTAGTTGGGAAGACTGTTGATGCTGACTCCCATGGCTTGACTTTAAAAACCAACCAAACAGAAAAATAAAGCCACAGCTCCATTTGGTGGTTACGATAACGCAGATAGAGGTTGCTTCAGGGAAAGCATCCTCTCCTCCGAGTCACTCCGGCAAAGCAAACAGCACTTATTTAACAAGGCAGCTGCCAGTCCGAATTGTACCAGGGCTGCAAACACCCTTCTCCATCCCTGCTCTTCTCTGGTTCTCAAATGCTCAGCCACGTCCCATCCCTCCCGTCCCGAGGAACCTGCGCCTGCCTCCTGGCTGAGACATGCAGGGAGCGCTGGCAGTTTTCAGCAGAGGAGAGTATCGTTCCCCGTGCTGCCCTCAGCCAAACCCAGCTGGCAAGTTAATGGGCATGCAGAAGCCCAAATGGGAGGCTGATATCCACACTACGGAGCGGTACAGTGAAGCAGAGACTGCCCAAGCTCGCCTTGAGAAGCAGGCAGTGCCCAGGACTCATGCAGAGACAACACGGCACTGCCTGCGGCTGGGGAGCGGGTGCCTGGGTCCTCTTCCCAGCTCTGGTTCCGTGATGGGTGATTTCAAGAGACTTGCTGTCATTGCCTATACAGGCACCCAGAGGTGACTCAAACTGCAGAGATGTAAAGGACCTGAACGCATCACTGCAGTCACTTCAAAACAGGACTTTTGAACTTCAGTAGCCTATCTGGCCCCAAACCAGTAAGGACAGGCAACCAGTGCCAGACAGATGCAATGACGACAACCCAAGCACTTTTCTCGCTGCTCTGGAGACAACAACAAGGTATTAGGGACTTGCTATGAACTTCGGTACTGCCCTGGGCTAGAAGGAGAGGGCTCCGAGCCCTGCTAGTGACCCTGAGGCTCTCCACAACTCCCACAGCCCACATTCCTAGAAGAGGGATCACTGCTTGAATCACCTCCAAAAGCACAAACTATTCTCTAAGACTTCTTGAGCTCTTCCCAGGATGTTTTGCTTTCTGCCCTGTGGCCTGGCCGGGCTGTGTTTCGGAGATGAAAGGCCGTGAGCACGCACAGATGCCGGCATCCTTACACATTCCTGGCTCGCAGGCTTTCCTCGAAGCAGCTGCAGGCCCACTGCCAGGGAGGAAAGCTGCCTCCCAGCCCGGAGAGAGGGCTGCCACTCTGCCGGCTGGCAAACCTGTGCTTGCCAGGTATACTGGAAGGCCTTAGCACAAACTCCTCTGCTTCGGGGCCAGCGGTGACCCCCCCCCAGGACCCCCAGCCAGCCCAGCAGAAAACAAGGCAGCTCCCCTGCTTCCCCTAGGGGCTATGGACGGCCTTAAGGAGACACGGTGGAAAATGTAGAAGGCATGATGCTATCGGCTTGCAAACCTGCTTAGTAACAACACGTTTCTCATCCCTGTTGTCCCCACAGCTCCCAAAGCACGTCACAGAGCAAGCACGTGAAGTATCGCTGCCCACCGCTGGGAAACATGTGCTATGGGGAGGAAACCCAAAGAGCACTTGAGGCCTTGGGCAGAAACTTCAGGATATGCGCAACACCGAAGCGGCCAGCAGGAGCCTGGGGGGCTGCAATGTAGACATCTGCATGCACCCCATCTCCCCTGCCCACCTCTGGCATGAGCCAAACCAAATTCCCACCCCCAAACACTGGAGAGAAGCTTGCTCGTGGTCTCAGCATGCAGCTCAGCCCCATCGCGGTGTTAAAGGGAGAGTCTGCCAGTGGTCTGGCAGGATTTCAGCCCAACATACTGTCCCCACCAGTGGTTCCCACTTAAATTCTGGCACCGGTGCAGCACCTCAGCCCTAACTCTCACAATCAGCAAGAGAAGGGGCCTCCCTGTGCCCTTCCAAATCCACCCCTTCCCTCTGGCAGGGCAAAGTTGGCATAGCTCAGGAGAGCCGAAGGCACCTCTCAAGGATCAAACCAGCCTGCAGCACAGGCTGCTGGCAGAGATAAGCTCAGAGCGTGGCTGGCAGCTGCAGCCCTCACTCCCTCACAGACCAAGACATGGCATTATAAACACTTCCCCATTAAAAAAAAAAAACAAACAACAACAAACCACCACCATACAGTGTGGAAGAGAAACCACCAAACCAGCTAGATCCAAAGGGAAAAATCTTGGCCTCTTTGAAATGAGAGGGGAAACTCCCTGTCTTGGGGGGATCTTGATGCCCTCATTGCTTCGTGCTGGCAGACCAGAGGCAGGCCAACAGATTTGGGGTGGGGACCGCTTAGAAAACCACAGGACTCCCTTAGCTGGCCACTATGCCCGTTTCTTTGTGCAAGGGAGCCCCTGTTCCTGGGGTTGGCCTGCTCCTGTTGTGAATGCTGTGGAAAGCAATGTCCTTGCAGTTTGTGTGTATCATACGGTTTGAGGCAAGTGCTCCCCTACTTCCCTCCGCTGTCATGACTCAGAGGTGGGCTGAATTAATTGCATGTGCTTTCTCTGTGAGTGTATAAACTGCACCACTTCCATATGCACACAAGACAGATTATAGCCGGTAAAGGAACACAGAGTAAAGAAGTGGCTCTTTTTGGGTGTCCTCTTTAGACGGGTCCTTTTCCCTCCATACCTCCCCAAGACAATGAGCATTCTTGTTTCACACCACACAGGCAGCCAAACGGCCCCCTTCCACACCACCTCATAGAAACTGCAGTGCAAGAAAAGGTGGCTTTGTGTCACCCACCTGATCACCAAGACAACTCATGGCTGCTGTCGGAGCTGTGGCTGGCACAGCTCTGTCCCTGCATCCCAGTGCTGCCGAGCCTCGGGTTCCCCTGGTACCACCCCCGCCCCCTACAGCCTTGCCCTGGATGAAGGAGCCCCAAACAGGAGCAAAGGCAACAGCCCAGAGGTGAAATCTGTTGCCTTCCCTTCACACCACCACTGCGGCGTAGCATTTCCAGCAAAGATGCTCCTGGTAATAAATGCAGTCCTCTGGGGTGTCTCTCTGCTACACAACCTTTCCTGCTATCCACTGGCTGTTTAATTTCTCTCTTGAGTGCCAGACCTTCTGTTCGTTAGCGCTGAACTTCCTCCAGCTGCTGGCAGCTCTCATTGCTCCTTGACTGCTTTTTGCCCGCCTTGTTTGATTTTTACTCCTGTAACTTCGTACTGGTGGAGCCTTCAGTTTTCTCAAGTCACAGTCTTTGAATCCTTTCTAATGCTTTGGGTTTGCGTTCTTTTGGTCAAAAAGAAACTTAAACTAGATCTCCCTTCTTTTTTAACAACGATCACTTGGACATCATGCCCGCGTTCTCTCAAAGAGGTCAGAAATAAAAGCTTTAATCTTGTTTGTTGTTCAGGAGTCTCCCTGGAGACTGAGAAAAGATCTTGACAAGACCCAAGTGGCAGGACTCGCCGGTGAAACACAAGCCACAGAGACAGGTCTGATCGTGTCCTGCCTCGCCACCAAGCTCCGGCTCCCCACCCCCTGCCTGTCCAGATGACTCTCCTTGCCCGCTTGCCCAACACACTGGTCCTACTGCCCTTCAGCACCACTCTCCAACACTTGCCTTTGAGTGGCATTGCAAAGCTCCCATGGGATCTCACACGTGTAGGAAGCACACAGGGCTGGGAGGCACCTCTTGAGTCACCAAGTCCATCTCCATGCTACCAGTGCCTCCTCTGCGTACAACTCCATTTACATGATACTGATGAAAGGACGTTATTTTTTGCCTGTCTCACACCCATTGAAAGCCTGGTCTCAGAACCCTCTTACAGTTATGAGCCTTCCCCTAATGTCAAGACTGACTGTATTCATGGCCAATTCATACCGATTTATTCATACTGGCATATGAAAAAATTCTATGCTTTAACTTAACTTAAAGCATATGAATTCTATACTTTAACTTAAACAGCACATTTCCCTCCCTGGCATTTCATTCCCTCATCCTGCCCAGCACAAGGGAGGCAAATAGATAGCATAGGCAAATAGATGTCTGTCTTAATAAATAATGCTCTTTTTATACAAGTAATCTCTGTTTTGATTGTTATCAACTACACTTTTAAAGAGGCATGGGATCCAAAAACCTTCCATTACAGTGGAAATCTGGGGGACAGACCAAAGCAGGGGTGAAAATATGCAGTTTAACACCATTTTACGGCCAGAAGAGGGCAAAGAAAATTTCAAAACTGAATTTAATAATTTTGCTATAGTGCAAGCTTAGCCAGGATTATAATCAGGACAATAAGTCACGACCGCCAAATTCCTGTTCCTTCCAGGGAAAAAGAATCCTCTGTACAACAAGACGTGACATGCAAGATTAGGGATGGAGACAGAAAGTAGAAGGGATTTGCTCTTGATTGCATTAGCCTAGGAACGAAGAGAACAACAGCTCCTAACACGAGGCAGCTTTAGTTGTATTTCAGAGGGGGAGCAGCCCCCTCCAGAACTAAGTCCCCTACTCTTTTGGCGCAGATATCCATTATTAGCCATGCTGTTATCTCAATGGGCAGCTGAAAGACAAAAAGCAGCATTTTTCCCTATTTATCCTATAAACCAGGGCTACGTACCCTGCAATTAAAAACACCATGCTACAGGCAACAATTGCTGCGGAGGCTTGGGATCTCTTCATGTATATCTAAGCGCCCATGTCCCCACAGCCAAAGCATGTGGGGGGCTCGGGAACAATTCCTGGGAGGGAGGAGGAGGGAGGGAGGGAGGGAGGGAGGGAGGGAGGAGGGTAGGGATGTTGCCACAGAGCAGCTCACATCTGGCTCTCCCGCTTTGTTCCCCTAGCTTTAACTCCCATGGAAAGAAACAATTCTTTTTGTGCAGCCTTTTGCAAAATTCTCTTCAATGGGACCACACGTCCATCCTCCTCCTTGTTCTTCAAATGTCCCTTGTGACCCCGCTTCCCAGAAGGCTGGTAAAGCGCAGACAGGTTCAGACACCCACCCCAGCCCTTTGCCTCCCACAGTACAGAAAGGTGTCCCGTGCTCCTCCCCGGCACGGGAACCTGACCCTGAGGAGCTGGAGGCGTCCAGCAAATCCTCTGCTGGCATCTCCAACAGAAGGCAGCAGACCACACAGACTTAAGTTGTCCTCTCCCTGATGAAGAACGATCCCTTCAGGACAAACTTGAGGCTCGTTTTGGGAATGCGGGAGGGATGCACAGGATGGAGTAGAGAGAAAGGGAAGGAGAGAGGCCGCATGGTTGTCTTCCCACTCTTGGCTGCTCTTTTGGTAAATAATGGACTTCTGTCTCCAGGGCTGCTAATCAGCTCTAAATGCCCTCAAAGAAAGCAAACAACAGCACAATAGAAAAGGCCAGAAATAAACCCATTTCATTATAAATTCATTTTGCTTTCATTCCATTTTTCTTGCTAGTAAAAAATTCAGGTTAAGCTAAGCACTTTCTTTTCCCAGCAATCTCTGCTGGCTGTCGGCTAGTGTAAAAGGAAGTTAAGCTTTTGACAGTATAATGGCTTTGTTAAAAAAAATACAATTATATTATTTCCCAAGACAAATTCTACAGTATTAAATGTCTGTGCAATGCAGCATTGTCCTTGAGGCTGCTGGTGAAGGAGTTTTACATGGAGAGATACGAGGACAAGAGCAGCTTTCATGGGAGATGTATTTTACTGTGTAGACCTCCACTGCTCAGAAAGAAAGAGATTTTGTAGCTGTGACATGATCCATACATCGGATAACTGAGTTACGCAAGTTTTTGCCTCTATGCTACTTGTAGTTGCGTCATCCATAACCAGAAACCGTAACTGTCTAAAGACTCTTCAGTGGCATGCGTCAAACTATACCAATGCATCAGCGTCAGCTCATCCCCATACTGGTGTTTCTAACAAACTAATGAGCAATAGCTAAGACTACTAATCCAGGAGTAAGGAGAAAAAGTTTAGAGTACTAAATGGAGTGAACTCGTAACGGATATCGCAGATATGTCAGTAATCTTCCACGTCTAGACTAATCCCAGCAAAGCTGCCCAAAGTTCAGTGTTGACAGGAATAACCCCAGGCAGCAGGAGAAGCCACGAACAGCTGACCGAGAGCAACCCCCTCCTGAACACCACGCAGAAAGGGAAAAATCAAGGGAACTGGGTGGTTCTGGGATAGGCACAGAGCGCTGAGGCTCAGAGCCTGCACTTACTCTGGGAAATTCAAGAGGGCCAGACACTGGTAGGGAAATCCCAGGCACCCAAGCTCAAATGTCTGTCCTGTCGAAGCTGGAGCAGGACCACTGGTGTGGTCTGCAAGTTCTCAGACACGGTTTAGGGGTTAGCACAGACCCCTGTAACCAAGAAGTAATTCACCCGCAGCCACCCTAATCAGGAGATAAGACAGGTTAACAGCATAGATGTGGGCCATTCTGTCTCACTTGGCCTCACGGTCAGCAAACAACCCTGTGCACATTTATTAACGCAGATATTGCCAAAGCCATGGCAGAATCTCAGCCACAGCCTGCGAGGAGTCAAGCACCACGATGGGAAATCTAGTAAAGGCCAAGATGAAGGCATCATTTTCCATGCATCTGGTATTTGCAAGACATCGTTGTGGCTG
This sequence comes from Sagittarius serpentarius, assembly GCA_034782735.1. Classification (NCBI taxonomy): domain Eukaryota; kingdom Metazoa; phylum Chordata; class Aves; order Accipitriformes; family Sagittariidae; genus Sagittarius; species Sagittarius serpentarius. Next base: position 3,265,922 of record JAVKLA010000030.1, on the reverse strand, counting down.
GAAGAGACCAAGGCACGCCAAGCTGTGTACCTAAACCAGCAGCTCGGATCCACCTCCAACTTTGCTTGGGTTCGTACTTCACGACCTGATGTCCTCTGAAGGTCCTCAGAGGAATGTAGAGTAGTTGAGCCGGCTGATTCACAGAAGTCAAGGTGTTGCCCCATGTTATGGGTGGAACAGGTAGCACCCCAATGCTTAAAAGCAGCCTGACACCTTCCCTTATGAAACCATCTTTTATGTTGCTGAGAACTTTGCCAGCACTGAACTGCTCAGGTTGAAATTTTCCATGCCAGGTGTTTGCCTCAGGCTGACTTTTCCTTTTTAAAGTGTCAACAGAAAAAGGTCAGCGGCTTCTGAGAACAAGATTAAGTAAGTTGTTTTGCCCACGTTCGAGGAATTGGGAAAGTTGTTGCGCTCAGAACACAGAACAGTCCTCAGCGCCCCTGCAAGAACCTGAATTTGGTGGGAGAGTCACCCTGGTGCCTCTTGCTTGTGGGGAACTATCCACATCTCTCAAAGACTGTGGCAAGTGCGTGAGTGTGCGTCTGTGGAAATCACCAGTTTACACGCTGTCAGTGACCTTTCTAGCGCCCGATTACTTCTGAAATTTCAGAAGTTAAGAAAAATCCTTCCCCTTACAGCTCGCAGATCCTGATTAGGTTGCCCAAACACCAGCTGAACATGATGACCAAACAAGCTCTCTTCTGGGACTGCAGGACTTCACAGGCAGCTGCGGCTTGGGGTACAGTATGGAGCAATGAAATGAAAGGCAGGGGACTACATCTCCCTTGCAGGTCATCAGTTGTTACAGCCAGGAGGGCTGATGCCAGAAGAAAACAGTAATGCAGGACAAATCGTACAAGGGTGGAGAACTGAATCAGCAGCTGTTTTGCACAGAAGAGGCAGGCTCAGGACATGACTGAGACTAGAGAGAAGAGGGCAGGGTAGGTAGGACATGACCATCCCCTGGAGCTAGAGGCTGATGTGGGACCCGAATCCTGTGGCAGCAGGTTCCAGTGTGTGTTTTATGTTTCCTCATCAAGCCAGCCGCGTGGTGGGATCCAGCTCAGAGCCTGAACGAGTACCAGCACCAGTCTGAACGCACAGGTACTACAAACCCTTTGCCTGTGAAAGTGGCTGAGCTACTGCTGCTCCACTGATGAAACTGCTATCCCTCTCGGTCACTAGCTAAGCAAGTGCTGTGGACCTAAGAGCCCAGCACACAGGCAGCTCACACCTCATCTCTGACCTTCAGCTGATTTTTTCGTTATATTTTCTCAAAAGGGAAGCATAGCCCTGTGCTCTTAGCAGTACGGAGTCAACAGTTGCTGCCCCACGTCTCTAGACAGAGCGTGAAGACCACCTGAGGCGATGGCTTCATTCACTTATTTTTGTCTGTGGCAACAGAGATGTAGTAACAGCCTACCTTACACAGGTTTGATGGCACCTTAAGTAATTAACCAGCAAACGCTCTAATGGGCCGAGAGAGATGATGAAGCAGATGGCAAAATATAATTACAAATGCTCTGTACTACAGAGGCAAACAACACTGAGGAATGCCAAACCAGCTGCAGCCAGAGCTCAGCACTACAGGTCCCAGGTCTCTCCCTCCATCCTCCCCAGCAAAAAAGCACCCCCCGGCAGTACTCACTCCTAGAAGGGCCAGGGTCCTTCTGGGCAGCCAGGTCTCACCAACGCCAGGCTCGGCCTCCAAGTGCCATTTGCCCTGATCACAAAAGCAGCATCCACCCCAGAGCACATATCTCCCAACAGAAATGAACTCTGCATGGCAGCTGGAGCTGCAGCTCAGCGGATTTACGCCCTGGAGCTCGGCAACACGGGATGGGGGCATCCAAGGCAAAACAAAGGTGGCGGAGCAAGATCAACGACAGGGCAGTAGCTCACGCAGAAGTAAGCAATACCTGCAGAGCAGCCATTCCTCCCTGAGCAGTGGAGGTGACTGTGCCAGACCTCGGGAAATGTCCCAGAAACCTGAAAGTTTATAGTGGCGGTAGAAGCCAAGATCTCTGCACAGACAACAGATCTCCAATTACCAAAGCCAGCTCAGTTGGCTTAGGGACAGGTTATTTCCATGGGGTTTTTTTGCTTGCTCATTTAATGATCATGGTTTTTGTGCGTATCTGTTTTCCCGTGTAACAGCAAGAAGCCAGCCATCAGGCATTTTTGCTAGGCCTCCCTAATCAGATGGAGTGTCTGTGACGCAACTTGCAAACACAACCCTACCAATGCTTTCAACCACTGGGGTTCACACCTGCCACTCCTCCTTGAATCAGAGGTGACCCCGCTGATCGGATTCCTAGCCTCCTGGGAACCATGCTACAGAAAAGTGGTGTTCTCCTATTTTACCTTTTGTATCCACCCCTGTATGCCTCCCTCTAACCTCCTCCCTTGAAGAGAAAATCATCTGATCTGCTTTAGTGGTTCTGCTAGGGCACAACGTTCCCCCAAACAGCCCGACGTTCACAGATGCGAGAAGCACTTACTGATACAGAAAGGAAACAAAAGCCTTCAGCCTTGCTGGAAACCTAGCCCACAGCACCAGCCTAACGCTGCCTGAAAATATCCTCTCTGATCTGGGGCGCTCAGCTCCACAAAGTGAGGGCAGCAGCCATGCTCTCCCTTTGCTAGCAATGATGTAGAAATGGCTGAGTTAATATTTCTCTACAAGTCTCCTTGCTTGTTGAACTGTATAGATGCCATAGAGACATCTGTGGCAGGATAAAACTTGGTGTTTCACATGCTTTATGTCAAAATCAAATCAAAGACAGGGTGAGCATACTGAGTTTGGATGTATCTTAAGTTAAACAAGCACAAAATATTTGGCAAATTTCCCTTGCTTAATGCAGTATAAACAATTCTGGTATTTGACAGAGTAAATTCCCCATTTAATGAACACGGCAAGTAACTGAAAAGAAGGTCACACTATTTTTGCAGTTTCAATTAAGCACAGGACAACCCCAGCTTCTGCTGCACCATTAGCAAAGTCCATGTGCGAAGCTAAGTGGCTCTTCGGCAGCCAGGGCTGCACTGGGGAGGTGAGAGGAGATGCTCCTGTGGGACGGTAAGTTCTCCTGCAGCACCCAGTCATAGAACAGAATCATAGAAGTGCCTAGACTGGAAAAGACCTATAAGATCATCTAGTCCAATCATTTAACCTAGCACTGACAAGTCCCCCACTAAACCACATCCCTAAGCACTGCATCTACACGGCTTTTAAAAACATCCAGGGATGGGGCCTCCACCACCGCCCTGGGCAACCCGTTCCAATGCCTAATGAGCCTTTCCGTAAAGAAATTCTTCCTAATATCCAATCTAAATCTCCCCTCGATCAACTTGAGGCCGTTTCCTCTTGTCCTATCGCTTGTTACTGGGGAGAAGACAAGCAGATTTTTGCCATCACTTTCAGAGGGGAAAAAATGAACTCCGATAGACATAAAACTGAGGCAGACTAAGGGTTTCAAGAAGGCAGCCTCTGGCAGATCCAGCCACAGCAGTTTAAGACATTAGCTTGCACAGCTGTCTGCCAGCCTTGGCTATCCACCTTGTCGGCCAGCCAGAATTTATTGCTCTTCTAATAAAGTCAGCAGAAAGAAATACATGCTTGTGCCCCAGCCACTACATTTCGCCGCCCAGCGTATTAGACTGAACTGCTGACGATCACTGGTTTTCAGTAAGATCACAGACTCACAGCTGTATATCCAAGGAGGGGCAGAGCAGACAAGAACAGAACAAAACGTCTCCCTCGCTGCGAAAGGCTTAGAAGACACTTGAAAGAAAATGGGCAAACAAAGGGGCTAAAGAACTTAGGAAAGATGTTTATGCTACAGGAATTGCTGCAGCGCCTCTCTTCCGCATCCTTTGCTGTTGGAAAGGCTGGTTTGGCTATCTCCTGCTCGCCCCAGGGAAAGGGAGCTTTAGGAGCAAAAGATAAAGCCAGGTCTGCAGGACTTATCACCTCTGTTCATGCCCACGCTAGCCCAGAGCTCACTGGAAGAGTAGGAGCATGGCTCCATCAGCTCCAGCTAAAACCAGGTATAAGGAAGCAAAAGTTCTTCTGACCCTAAGGCCTGCACTTCTGACACTGCCCTCTCCTCTCCTGGGCTCGGCTCCAGGAATGACATCGCCTGAATGTATAAGCAGTCTTATTTTTACAATTCCTAATGTAACCAGATCCTCTTCTCCTACACAGAGGAGAGATTTCAGTGGTAAAATGGCATGTGTCGAAAGTAATTAAGATAGGAAACTCAGAAGGGACAATAGGTTTTGTTTTTCAACAAAGATTTAAGAAAACTCAGGAAATTCACACACCCAAAGCATTTATTACAATGTATTCCTAGAGCTGGTTTTGACTTAAGCACACCAGGAAATCAGTGGTAGCCTTTTGAATACTGAGAACAAATTGCCTAAGTACATATCATTGTGTATGTGTAGACATTATTCTCATGTACTGGATGTCACACTTGCCTGGCTGAACAAAGCTATACTAGATGCTACCTGTACAAACATGCATGCTGTAGGAAATAAATATAACCTCATCTGTTTCACCCCACAAGATTATAGAAGTAGCATGTGATATTATAAGAATGTACTGAGCCACAAAAAACAGACGTAGGGTGCTGCAGGCCACCTTGAAGTTTTGCACTTATTCGAAGTCTAGTATCGCGCAACAAAAGGTTCAGTAATGCAACTTCAGTTCTTGAGTAAAACCTCTTGGTTTGTTTTTCGAAGAAAACAAGCCTTACTTTTCAGCTCCCCAATAATTCGGGTTAGCTCAGTGTGAAATAAATTTTAAAAAAACAACCAGAAAAACAAACAAACAAAAAAACCCACTACCCAAAGGAGCCCCAAAAGCTCCCTGTTGCAGGTCTAACAGCCCTCCTAGGATAAAGCTTGCCAAGCTTCCTGCAGTCCTTCCCTGTCAAAAGCCCGGACCCTGTGAGGGTGTAGACACTTCAGGTCAGACACACACGTGAAATACCAGCTCTAGAAAGTTATCTCACCAAGCTGAAGGAATGGTATGCATGTGCTCCTTTAGCCCACGGCAAAAGCAAGGTAAGGTAAATAACCTTAGTCTGCAATGAAAGATTTACTGGAATGACAACATCTAACACCTTATCACAGCCTATGCAAATCCAGCTGCAGGCTGTATGTCCCTCCTTGCATTTTAAGTGCTCCAGCACTTAGAAGACCTGAGTCACTTCAGTGTGCCAACGCAGAAGGAAACAGCCCTGACCAAAGAGAGACTACGTATCTTACAGTGAACATGAGTGTCTACCCCGTCTGTCATGAGGTCTTGACACCTATTCTCACTTACCACATGAACCACAAAACCTTTACCCATGCAAGTATTCCTTGCTCTTGCGCTTGGTACCCTTGACTCTGTGAAACCTGTACGTAAACACAGCCTAGTCGCAGCAGCAATCATTCATACAAGAAGCCTTTAATGTTGCAGTCAGCAACACCAAGTCCAGGGTGCAGATGGAAACCAACTTTCTACAAGGGACACTGCTTGTGGCTGCTTCCTTCTCCCCTCTAGGAATGAATACTCGCTCTACAGCAAAGGTATCCAAACTGGTTGTGAAGCAGTTCCTGACGTGTGGCAGCTTACTGCTTCATCTACCATAGCAAAGCTGACCCAAGCTCCGTTGTCAATGCACGCTGTGCCATAAGCAGTTCAGGATATGCTTTGTGACCTGTCCAGTCATCCCTGCTGTGTGATGGCAATTTCAGCCAAAGGGTGGTGCAGATGTCCGTGGTCATGGAGCACAAGCACGTCAGCTGCCCAAGTTTAATCCCCTAAGTCCTTTGTTACAGCAAAACACAACTGACTTTCATGAGCCTCATATCCTCCAAAACACCAAGATGTCAGCACAGCCCTGCCATGGGGACCCTGTTCCTTCAGTCACATCAATGTCCCATTAAATACTGTCATTTCTTCCTCTTCTCATATATCAAGCACACTAAGCAACAGTCCATGAGACACATGCTTTACTTCTGCATGCTCCATGTATGGACTTCACTGTGTTTCTTCATCTTAACCTGAGTTTTGTATCTTCATCTCAGCCAAGACATTAATTTCCCTGTCTCCTGCCCTGTCGGAAACCATGCAACTGCAGAGATCAGACTACACTAATACTGGGACAGCAGCCAGCAGTACGTGGTGTGCCTGGCTTTTAACAGCTAAAACCTATCAAAAATAATGATGCAAACATGGGCACTCCTCCCCGAGACATCCTAATGCTTTCAACAACCTCTTGGGAACGTATAATGCTGTTGGACGGGACTGAGGCCGAAAGGCACAAATCTGGGGCTCCTGGTACCTACTGTGTGAACACCAGCTGGCTAAACAAACAGCCCTAGGTCTGAAATAGCTGTATGCATGTTCTTCAGCTGCTGTATCAGATAGCTGCTTCCTGAGGGCAGGCACGAACTGCACCGAATTATCACCTAAATGCCATCATGAGGTGGAAAGCTCTCCTTTAGGAATCTCATGCACTGATGTAGGACCAGGGGTCCTACCAAAGCATCCACCTTGAAGTACTTGGGCCCAGACCCCTACCACGATTTAAAAGACAAACTCCCTTGTTCTCTGTAAACTTTAGGTATATCATCTGTCTTCAAGGCAGATGGGTTTCAGCAGCTTTTCCAGTACCATATAGGAAGTCTGTGGGAAGCAAAACTGGGCCTTACAAGTCCTGCCAGGTAAGCACTTCCCCACCCCTCTGCCAACAACTGCAGTCGGTCCATGACACCGCCTCACCCACACACTGCGTGAGTACGAGCAAGGACACAAAGCCTCCCTCATGCAGAATTAACCTGATGGATGCAGAAGCATCCATCCTTCAGCCGTGCCAGCCTGCGTCCTCGAGTACATCACCTAGTGCCCTCTGGAGTCCACCTCTGCAACAAATGAGCGCTTGACAACTCTCCTGTCCCTGGCAGGGGAAGCACCCCTTGGGTGGACACCCCTCGGGGAGGTGGAAATCACCCCCCTGCCGCTGTACGCTGCTGGAGGCTGTGATGGAGAGGCCTCACCCCGACCCACCGCAGCCCCTGCCAAGGGCTCTGGCAGCCTCTCGCTCTGCTGACTGCAGGGAAGCACGGCAGGGACGGGCGAGCAATCCCTGGGCTGCCTCCAGCACAAGCTGCGGCACGGTTCCAGGTCACGCCGGCCCCACTCCTCGCATCCCCTGCCGGACCCAAGCACCCGCCTGTCAGGCCCTGTCCTCGGAGCTGCCAAAGCTGCCAAAACCTTCCCAAGCCTGTTCCACTGAGCTCACCGTGCTCTGCCCGGCAGGGAGGTCGCTGGAGGAGAAGCCCATCTGGCCACGCTCCTCCGTCCCAGCGACGCACAGTGACTCCAGTGACTCCCACCGGTTTTGTATGAGAGGAATGATGGGGACAGACCATAGCTTCTCTGAGAAAGCATTAATGCTCTCCTGCATCCAAAAAACAGAGCAGCCAGCAAAGGGGCCTCTCATGGGGGCTGTGCTCAGCAGCACGGGATGGGGCAGAGAGGGAGGACACGTCATTTCCCCTCTCCACGCTCTGCTTTCCCACATTTTCTCTCACACCTGTGCAAAGACAAAAAATGAAAAGCTATGTACCCCCTCCTCCCCATCAACCAGAGTTTTCTGGGGCAGAGTTCAGTTTTCAGCTATGCAGGGGCAGAGGAGGAAGAGGGAGCAGGCAGGAAAAGCAGTAGCGGAGGTGTTCACCTTTCCCCATGGCAGCTCACGGGCAGAGCAGCTCGCAACCACTGCGACACCGCTCCTTTAGACATAGGTTGCAAGAAGTTCGCCTCCAAGTTCAAAAAAGTCACAGCCCCGAGGAACACAGGGTTTTGTTGACTCTTGCCAGACTTTTATTAAAAAATGGGGTTTGAGCTCGGGGAAGAACAGAGGGTGAAAACATCACCTCAAGAGAGGGAACCACCTCTTCGCACTTTCATCAGTGACCAGAAAAAAGGACTTCCAACTAGCTTGCCCACAGAAAAAGTGCACAAGCTTTCTTTATTTGAATGCCTCTGCTACCCAGTTAAGGCTGCCTTGCAGGAAGATGCCTTAAAGCTAAGAAAGCACAGACTTTCAGCCTAGTCTACTTGGTCTTCCTGAGGTACAAACTGGAAGGGACCAGAAAAGAAATGCAGAGAGCCGCCTTCTTTCTCTGAGAGGAGGGAAAACCCCCAGAGGCACATATTTAAAAACAAAGTTGGAAATGGAAAAAGAAACAAAAAAGGGGTATTTTAATAACCCCTAAATCTTTATTACGCATTTTTAGTGCAGAAGCTTCCCAACATCCAAGTCAAGGTCCAGGCCAGTCTGTGCCAAGTTCTGTACAAACACATCTCAGAAGACAGTCCTTGCCCCTGGGGCAGCAAGCAAGCAAGCAAGATTTGCTCTTGGAAGAAATTCCTGTATTGTTATTTGGTTAGGAATGGATCCTTTGAAAAGGGTGGAGCGAACAGCAAGAAATCTGGCTCTGCCTGCACCTCTGTAGCTGTATCCAATGCGGGTCAGACTTGCGGGTAATGGCTTGAGTCGTCTAGAAGGGGGGCAGCCCGTGTGCTCTTCGTGCCCCCCCCTCAGTCCCAGGACTGATGCCTGCATGTAAAACAAACCAGGTCACACCTAGAGATAGACCCAGCCTCCAACATCAGAGAGAGCTCTCCCTCCCGTCAAAGCTTAGTTCATCCACCAGACTTTGCCGTGCGAAAAGGGACACAAACCAGAGCAACAGCAGTGCGGGCTGCTGTTCACATGGGACCCCACAGAGCACAGAGACATGCTCACCGATGTCAGCAGTGCAGCCTTTAAGAGCTCCCAGGCCCCAGTTCTGCAAACTATCACTGCTCCGTTTACGTATTTTAAGTGTAGGCATGCAAGAGACAACAGATTTCCTCACTACCGTGGCTACCACAATAGGAGACATTACCTGCTCTCCCTGCCCCGGGAGCCTGTGCACTCAAACTGGCCCACAAGACTGGCAGCCAACTGGTCTGGTGAAAAGGGCCCAGTGACGGCAGAGACACCAGGCATGGGGCACTGGTCAAGGAGTGTACAAGCTCCAGCGGGGCTTCAGCTGAAGCTGCCTACCAGAAGACAGGCTCCAGGTAGCCACAGTGCTGCAACACGGCCCTTTGCCTACTACAGGGCAGGAGCTACGCTGAGCATGCACCCCCCCAGCCCCCAGCCCTGTCAAATCTCACCTGTGGGGTCAAGAGGGTCGAAAAGCCTCTAAATATTGAGCTTTAACTTAAGCATGTATTATAGGAAACTCAAACCCAAGGCTTTAGTTGGTAACAGCAGCAGCACATTTGCGTACTGTGGGAAGACTCCTATTACAAAAACCTCACCAGCTATGCTTCCTGATGGTGTGTGGGTTAATGCATATAACTCCCTAATATTAAATTAGGGCTCATATTGGTTTTATTTTTCTTCTCTTTATAACTTATATTGCCAAAGGCTGTACGGATTCCCAGTAACCAGCGCATGGAGATGCCCTGTCATCACGTGGCGAGGGACTGCTAACAGAGTGGGAAAGGGGATGCAATGCGTGGAGACCCAGTACTGAGTGAGGGATTAGGAGACATACCTTACCAGGGGACGGCTTGAGGAGCTCAGACTGTTTAGTTTGACAAGACTGGGAGTGGTCCTTGTCGCAGACCACAGTTACAATGGTGGGGAACACGCACGCAGTGCTAAAGGCCTCTTCTGTTTAGCAGATTAAACTCAGGATTCAGCATCCGGAGATCAAAACTAGACAAATGCAAGCCAGAAATGAGGTGTAACAGCATGTGGGTAATTAACCACTGCAGCAACATACCAAACACAGTGGTATTTTCCATTTGTGGTAATTACTTAATCAAGACTAGATGTTTTTTAAGACACGCTTTAGAGTCCAGAGCAAATGGAATTAATCAAAGAGCTGGATGTATGGGCTGTATTATGCAAGAGGGCAGAAGAAGTAAAGCACAATAGCTCCTTCTGGCTTCACCATCTACTAACCTATGGGGAAAATTGCCCCTTTTAGTGTCAGTGGAGTTGGCAGACAGCCATATTTTTAGCAACAAGACATGCTAATGTTTACATGAAATAGTAATAATAATACGTTGCGTTTCACCCACACTTCTAATCTGAAATGCTCCAAGTTCTTTACTGTCACTACGCCAGTAAGCCTGACAATCTCTGGCTGATAAATCAACATTACTATCCCCCTTTCATCTAGCTTGAAACTTTTTCAGAGTAGCTAATCATCTGCTTACTGTTTATATGGGAAACAGGCTACCTGTGATCTTGGGCACCTACTTTTAGGCCTTTTGGTAAGAAAACATTCACGTGGGCACCTTGCAGAAGGTCTCGGGGTGGGAAGTGGCTCAAGCACACAGAACCGCCCAGCAGCTGCCGACTCCAGACGCTCATCCCCAGTACATAGTTTACTGCACTCAAAAACTCTGCATAAACTCTCTAGAAAAATCCTGGCAGCAACATACTTTTTAAGACCAGAAGTCAGCAGTCAAAATGTAAAAAAAAAAAAAAAAAAAAAAGGGGGGGGGGAGAGAGAGATAGAAAAAGTTCCCTAGTTGTTTCAACAAACATCTTCATATATGACACAGACCAAAAAAAAAAAAGGTAATTTCCATTAGTTACCATGACAACGAATGGAAATCACTAACCCATCTTTTCTCCCTTATCAACCTTTGGCAGACCTGTCAGGGAAAGCAAGCCACTATGCCCCATGTAAGATTCTCTACTTAACTACAACATATAGCTCACAGGGAAATCTACGTTGCCACAACATCAAGTGCTCCCCATACAGCACACCTCCAGTTTGTATCCTCTGAGCTACAAACGGCTGGAGAGATGCTTGCTGCTCCTCTCTGAGAGCAAATACACTCCAGAAATGCAATTCCCTGTGCAAGACACTCCAGCTCTTCTACCTCATGCCTTTCCTCTCTCTCTCTCTCTCTCTGGCTCCATAAAAACATTCAACCATCTCTTCCTTCCCATCTGTGGGCCATCGGCTCACATCTTAAATGCAGCCCGTACAAGCCCTTTTTGCACATCTTTACTGCCTGGCAAGAAATTGCTGTAGCACCCAGCAGTTCTGGTCCACATTTTATCTCCGTTTCCCTCACTATTGTTATCGATAAGGGTAACAACCCTCTGCAGCACCTGCTGCACCTTCTATATGACAGCTTTTAAACTTTTCTTAACAGGAATGCATTCAGCTTCGTAAACCCTTCTGAGGGGCACAGCACATCATTATCCTTATTTTACAGATGTGAACACAGCAGCTTAGAGGAATTAGATGCCTTGCCCAAAGCCTACATAAAAATCATGGCACGGTGCTAAAAGTGAGAACAAACAGGACTGGAGAGACGAGTGTTTGCATCTTCTTGATGCCTACAGGCTACGAAGTTGTTTGAATGAGGTATGCTCAGAGTCGCCTTTAGTCCCTCCTCCCTGCCAAAACCCCACAGCAAATAAATACAAACCTGAAAAAAAAAAAAAAAAAACCCCACCCAACAGTTGTGTCTGTTTAATGCTGGTTTACTGTTGACCTTGCATCTGCAGCCAGGACAGCCTAACTCACCCCAGCGTCTGGATGTGTGCTGCTGCACTGCAGAAGAGCTTGGCAGTGATTTGTGAGGAAGTATTAACGCCCAGCTGTTCTCCCGTCTCTTGCTATTTTCACACGCACAAAGTTAGGAGTGGCCCAGGCACTGCACTGACACCGTGCGGTCTCAGGCCATTCATATACCACAGAGAGATTCAACACTCACCCAGCAGGATCCGAAACTCCCAAATAATCCACATCCATTGCAAATTTTGCTGCATTCTCTTCTACTCCCCCATCCTAGGTCTGGCTTGCAGGAGTTACCAGCAAATTACTCTGTAACAGAGCCGAGTAAGGTGGCTCTGTGTGCGCATGTGTACGCGCACACAAGGTGTAACAAGGTTTTGCGCCTTGTGATTAACCACGCTTTGGCTCAGTTTCCTCCACGACACCCTCCTGGGGGACTGCACGCAGCTCTGAGCGCCAAAGAGGGGAGGACAAACCATAAAGCGCAAAGCCGAGGAGCAACAAGCTGTTCTGCAAGCTGCTTCCCACAGACTCCTGTCTCGAGGCTGATCGCATCTGGTGGCTATGAAGGTACGAACTACGATCAAAGGGGAATACTCACAAAAAGCTTCTCTGGTCTGTAGTAAAAGCCGATCTCACGCTGGAGCTTTTCCCTCAGGTAGGGAAGTAACTACTGCACTACACTATCTATTTTTACAAAACTTAAGATGAACACAGTATCTTGTAGGAAATTAATGTACTTTGTTTAACACAGCCAAAAACGGCTGTTGGGTTTAAAAGTTATTCGAGGAGGTTCAAAGGTACTAACAAACAGAGAATAAGATCACATAAAGCTCCGTTTCTTTAGGCAGCCAGGGAAAAATGTTCTACTTTGACAGGAGGAAGGGAGCTACAAGGAGATTTAAAAGAGGTGGGCTAAGCACGGAACTGAGGGGCCCCATAAACCGGCTACAAGGTGGAGATAACTACACGGGGGAGGCACTGATTATCATTGAACACAGGGGCGTAATTAGGACCGTTGGGAAAGAATAAAAAGATTAACGGTCTACTTGCTGATAGAAGAGGTCAATGAAGATAAACTTACTGACTTTGAGATACTCCAGAGCATAGTATCATTTTTCACAGAACAAGAAGCCGGCATCACTTATCGGGGACGTGTAAAACTGGATTTGACAAGACACTAACTGCTACGGTTTGTACAAGCAGCTACTAATCACAGGACATGCAGCGACACCTTGTAGAAGAAACAGTCTGTTTTTTCCAAAGGGGAATGCTTTGAATGATCTCGAAAAGCTTTATCACGTTTGTCACTAGCCACTCTGAAAAGCTTCCTGAAACACATGGGCCGCGGGGAATCATCCTGCCAGCGTGCGCACATCTTCCCGTGTCCTGTGTACACTTCTCAGGTGAACAAAGGCCTGAGGACATGCCTCTCACCCTCCTGAAAGTGCTCCTTTCAGCTAGGCAGGGCTGGTCACACCACCCCACCCGCAGCTCGGCAGCCGATGTGACCAAGGAGGCACTGGGAGCAGCCACCGACATCTGCCACTGGCCACACCGCAGTCCTAATCCTACAGCAGGTCAAACATGGGAATGCTCCTTGCCAGGGACAGCACAGGCCATCTGCCCAGCCCTGGTCACGGGAAGGGCCATATGCCACTTCCTGAGCAAAGCTCAGCGCATGAGCAAGCCCAGGCTCCCTCTTTAACTGCGGACGGGGTATAAAACAGGCAGTTAAAATTAAAAAAATAAAGTACTCCCTCCTTACCCTACTCCTCCTTACCCTTACACATCATCTTCTACCAATGACAGCCGGCTGAACATGAGCCAGCAGTGTGCCCAGGTGGCCAAGAAGGCCCACGGCATCCTGGCCTGTGTCAGGGACAGTGTAGCCAGTAGGACCAGGGAAGTGATTTCACCCTGTGCTCGGCACTGGTGAGGCCGCGTCTTGAGCGCTACGTTCAGTTTTGGGCCCCTCACCACAAGAAGGACATCGGGGTGCTGGAGCGTGTCCAGAGAAGGGCAGCGAGGCTGGT
>JAVKLA010000030.1:3144740-3243831 GCA_034782735.1 Sagittarius serpentarius | reverse complement strand
CTCCCGAGTCCCGCCACCGCCGCCGCCCCGCGGCGGTGCCTCCCGCCCTCCCGCCGCCGGGCCCCTCGGCCGTCCCGCGGGGGACCTCGGCGGCCTTTGAAGGCCGCTGAAGGCTGAGGGGCGTCCAGGGGACTCGGTCGGCCCGTGGCCGCGGGGGGGGGAGGGGCGGGGCGGCGGTCGGGTCCCCTGGCCCAGCGAGTGCCCGGGGTGCGGCGGGCGACCCACACCGCCCGGCCTCACACCCTCGGCCGGGCAGACCCCCTGCCCCCCGAGCCCTGCCCTGGTGTGGGGCCAGGAGGAGCGGGGGCACAGGGCGCAGCGGCCCGCCAGCCCGGCCGAGAGCAACCCTCCGAGGGGGTGGCAGCCGCCCCCCACCTTGTCGCACAAAGCGGGGAAACTGAGGCGCGAGGTGGCTTCTCCACAGGCAGGGCGCTGTAGAAACCCGCTGCCGCCGTGCTGCAGCCCTGAGGCCGTCCTGAAATCCCAGCCACGGCTACCGGTGACCATTCGTGTCGGGATGCAGGGAGGTTCAAAAATGAGGGTTTAAGGCCATTTGTGTTAGGATCCAAACGGCCTCGGCTGAGCGGAACAGGCAGCCGGGGTGTCGTGCCAGGCACAGCGGGGCTGAAATCCCACCTGAAGTAGCTGGTGGTGCTCATTTGTGTATAAATACCTGTGATCCTCTTGTTTAATCTCTTCATCTCTGAATTTCAGAAGCCTCCAGTAGCTAGTAGGCAGGATCTGACAACACAAGGAGACTGATTGTCCTGGGCACATCCAGAAATCTCTCTGAACAGCAAGCAACACCATGACCCCAGTTGTCAAGGGCTTTTCCTCGAGTTTTGAGGTTGGTTGTAACCAAAAATGACACCGCTGGCTTTGAAACACCATCTCACTCTGTAACCAAGCATGCCCATAAGCCATCTATCTTCTTGCCCTGCTTTATTCTGTGCCCTCAATGCAGGCAGGCGCCATGGGAGATGCTGGCGGGTGTCCTCTCATCGTTCACCAAGACTAAAGATTATTCCAGCATCCTGCTGGAAGGAGAAAACTCTGGGGAAGAGTTATCCTAGATCGGCCCACATCTGGTCTGGTCACGGCAGCTGTGCCATTTTTCTGTGCTTCCTCAGGCTCTGCTCCCTCACTCTGTTTTGGTTTCAGGACTACTGTTACTAATTTTGCATTTATAAAGCATCCTCCTCAGCAAGTTCTGCTTCTGTCTGTGAGTGGTACTAGCCTATAAATCTATCCTGAAGAGATGTCTAATTATTTCACTGCTGATGCTGAGCGATGTGGTTTTCATTGCCTTTTTTTGTTTTTTAAAACTCACTTTTCACAGCGTACCTCTTTGTTTTGGAGTCACTGATTGCCCTGCCTCATGACACAGCGCAGGCAGAGTTATGCTTGAACTCAGCTGGCCTCTAGTATGCAGGAGCATCATAGGATCAGGCTGACCCCGAGTCACCCTGATGCAAGTGCCACGGTAAGAAAAATACAAATGGCAAATGATAAATACATTTGAAAAGATTCATCGACTTCTGGCCTCTTGATGCCCGGCTGCGCACAAGCGATGCTACACGAGGAGGCTCTCTATTTCCAGAGGGTAGAAGTGACTCATACCACCCTTGGGAACAGAGCGCTTGCAGGGGTCTCCCAGCTCCCGCGTTCCCTCCCCGATACCATGGGCAGTCACCTCGTGTAAGAGTGATTAGCCACTGTGCTGGATTATGTAGGTCACCATGAGCACGGGGTTTTTTCTGTATAATCAAAGGACTGATACAAAACACAAGGTAAAGGATTAAATCCTCCATTCATGCATCGACATCCAGGTACACGAAAGCATTATTTCTTTAAGTTAGTTTTTATCATGTGGAAATGGGTAGAGGTGAAAACCAAAACGCGTCTCTCATGCAAGCATCAGTGAGCGTTACCACAGGAGGACAGGCACCCACAAGGGAAGAGAGGCATTTGTACAGCTACCCCCTTAAATTGGATAGAACTTTTGTGTGTGGGTGAGCCCTGAGTATCCCTGGTAGACTGGGGGGGAACAGTCCTTAGCCCTTTGCTGGAAGGATGACAACTGTGATAGAGCTGGAGTTGTCTGTGGGAGCGCGGATGTCTGCTGCGTCAGGAAACTAACCTACTGAGGCAGGGAAAAGGTGTGTTACCTCTTCCGTCACAGCCAGCACAAAACAATCTTGGCACAGACACCAGAGCCTTAACACTGTGTACGAAGGCACACGTTTTATAACCAAATACACGATATCTGACAAACTGTTCACTTTTATTCCAAACTTTCATCATTTAGTACTGTAAACTGCAAAGGAGCAGTTTGTACTACCTGAGTGCATAAGGAATAAATCTGCCGTGAATCTTTGCTCTTTCGTGATGGACCCATAACAGGGAGCGTGAATCAGAAGCACTAGAATAAGGGGAAAGCAAATGCATTTACAACTGTGGTTTCAAGCTGTGGCCATAATGGATATGGTAATTCATCATTGCTGGCTACACAACCGGAGTAGTACCATAAAAACGCTTTCAGCTAAAAGCTTTGTTACAAGGGTGAACGATGCTTGCCTGAAATGTTGAAGGCTGCAATGCTCTGGTGGGCCAAAGAAATTGGGAATCATTGCTCTACAGAGAAGATGTTACTCTATTACATACATCAGTATTTCATTTCTGCTGACACTTACTTTCCAGTCACTGGTACTTTTAAAACAACCATTTTGTTATACATATGGGATCGCAAATTTTGAGGTACACACACATGTATGCCCAAGTGGCCATGTAACCAAAATTCAGTAACAAGCCGTTGCCCAAGAAGCAGAGCAAATGAAGCCTGGAATCATGCGAGCGTACATTTCATGGGTGGGTACATTCTTCTGTGTTTAATAAAGTGCAGGCTCCAAGTGAAGCTTTCTCCATTCTTGGGGCACTGTCAACATCACTCCCCTGGACTCTCTGGTGTCTCATGAGGGTTACCCTGAAGCCGCAGCCTCTCCCTTATTACAGCATGTGCACACGTATACACCCAAAGTGATTGTGTAAGCCTCATTTCCTAGGGAAACGAGGCTAAACGCGTGCCAATAAATTACTTCTTAAGCCCTCACCCAGCCCTTGTGGCTATACCATGATATCACCCTCTCCACATTACCTCACTCCCATCCACCACCCACATCCTTCACATCTCCTCCTTTCCCCCCTGCCATATGAAGCGTCAGCCCTAAGGGCTGGGGTTGCGCTTGCAGGGTGACCACCCTGCCTGCACTGCATTTTGGGTGACAATTCAAGAAACCAAGTTGTTTGGCAAGTGGCCTTCGTGATAGCGCAACAATCTATCCCGCTGAAGAGTAAAAAGTTTGCAGCAGCATTATTTGGTGGAATTAGGAAGCAGGGTATTATTTTTGAATAGCAGATGTGTTAAGGCTGTAGCTGAGAAGGCTCAGCTTGTGTGGGACCAGGCCTCCGCGTCGTCTTGAGCTATGTGAGCAGTGACTCCTCATGGACCAGCGTACAGGTAGGTCTGCACCGGCACCTGAGGAACGGCCGAGGGGCACCTGGGCTTTCCCAGCAGAAAGAGGCCAGGGCTGCGAGATGCGAGGGGGAAGCCTAGAGCGGGGTTGCACCCACAAACGTGCGGGTGTCAGACCCCAATGAAGGCTAGGATGACCACAAGGTTGGCGTGAGGGTCCCCAGGGCTGTCATGCGTGGATCGCACGGACACCTCACCACCTTGGGTGAGAACCGAGGCCTGCCGCACCCTTCTCCAGGTGTCCCCCTGACATGGCAGCGCTGACTTCGCATCACCCCCAGAGCGTGCCGTGTTCTGACTGCCCCGGGGAGCTTTACCAGGACCTTGCTCTCAGCCTGTGAGCCGGGAGTGGTGCGTTGGTAGGAGTGAATGGTGCACAAGTAAGGAGGCAGCTTCCTACCCTGAATTTTGGGAAGGCGCTGGATAACTCTCATTATCCCAGCTTCTGAGCTGCAGCACACCACCCAAACTCTTAAGCTGAAATAGGGTGGGCCTCTAGCACACACACCCAGCTGGGCGAACTAACTCGGGTCTAAGGCTTCTCTGGTTCAGGGGGAGTAACTCAGGGAGATACTTTTCTAACCAAAATCCAAACTCCAGTAAGAGGTAAGTGTGGTTGTCCATGACGTGAGGATACACACGTGACAGGCAGGTAAGTTAAATCTCCTTGTTTTACAGCACAGTTATTTCTCATGTCCATATCACTTTCCTGTAGTTTTGTCACCTTCCAGCCTGCACTTTGTTAAATACAGCTATTTTTTTTCTATTCTTCTAGCTTTGCTTTTTGCTTCATTTCCTTGCTCTTGTAATTTTTGTCTCACTGTGGTTTCCCCATTCCTTGCTCCTGCTCCAGCTGCAGCATTTGTACTAATCATCATTGCTTAAAGCTCTGTCTCAGACCTAATGCAGTAAAGTGCTGTACCTTCCCCCCGCCCCCAGCAGATATCTTTATTTTGCAGGTTTTACTGGGGACATTGCTAACCAAAAGGCACACCAGTCTGGCACTAGCAGGCTATGTGGTTTGTATAAAATGCGTTCTCTAATGGTTAATGCATTTGATGGGCTATTGGATATTCCATTAGCTAGAGGAGTAAAATGCCTAAATACCTTTGACGACCTGGCCCTTAAACTTTGCCCTTGGCATCCCGTATTCAAGGTGAGGTTTTCTAACCTAAGACGAGCTCCCAAGGCGTCATTTCCTCACAGACTTCATCCAGCCCCGGCACCCAGGTACGATAACCCAGGTAAGCCATGCCCACCAGGAATGGGCACAGAACTGCACCTGCATCCAGCCTGGGTAACCATATCCACTCTGCATTTGCCACGGCTTGGCCAAGGGTAAAAGCTGACGTTCACAGTGCCTCGTAGACTACACTCGGATCCAAGTCACGGTGCAAGAAAGGAAAATCTGTCTCAAAACCTTAGTCTGGAAGCAGCCCCTCTATCCTAAATAGCATAACATGCTTCTCTCTCAGCGAGCTCCTTGTGCCAGTTCACTCCAGCTGCTGCCAGGCCATGATGCAGCACAGGTAAGTGGAATACTCCTGCTTTTGACTCTGCTATTGCACGTGCCCTTTGTAAAGATGCTGAGGGCACAGGGCTTGTTCAGCCTGGAGAAAAGACTATCTATTTGGAGCAGGAGGCTAGACTAGAGACTTCCTGAGGTCCCTTCCAACCTGAATTATCCCACGAACTTGTTCAGTCCTGTAAGTTTGCTACAGCCTTCAAACTAAAAGCACGCTCACAAGAGAAGTCCTACCTGCCAAGCGGCAGCATCCCCTGAAAGACCCCTCTAGGATGCTGCTAGCCCATGGCCCAACAGCTCAGATCTGACAAATCCATTAGCTGTGCTCTGCGGATACGGTCCTGCCAGAATTACTGTGCTTCCTTACCCGCAATGAACATGGTTCACGCACCCAGAGAAAGAGCTAGCATGAAGGAAGGAGGGTTCCCAGGCAGTCCCACGGCCCTACTGGCACCCACAAGACTGCCCTCCACCCTCATGTGGAATAAGAGCTATCCCAGCTGCCAGATGTGTGCCTCCACCATTGTGTAGGTGCTGGCTGGTCACAAAGATTGTTTAGAGACTGCCTGGTGCATCTATCCTGGTGCAGAGGAGACGTGGCTTATCTGCTTATACAAGCAAGAACCTTATTCCATCCAAATGGGGCAGTCACTAGCAAGACACCTGTACCCACAGTTTTTTTGTGGGCTCCTAGCCTATGTGCTACTGCCACAACTCATTGGATTTGAGTCTGACCCCAAAAAGCCCCTCAGAGAGAGGGGTCTGATAAGGCAACAAGCAACTGCAGGAGTCTGGCAAAGTAAGCCTTGGAACTGGCATCAAGGCAAGGTGAGTTGTCCATCGTACAGGCAGCTGGATGGGCCTGTACGATTCATAAGATGGATTTCCTAGTGTGTAATGCTACATCACAAACCAGCATGCAGGTACACGCTGCCATGGAGATAACACTTGAAGGTAGAGTCCTGACTTGCCTCCACACCTGCTAATGTCACATGCACTTCACGACACATACTGTGAAATATGACATTATTCTCCAGAAGTGAGGAAACAGTCATCACTGCTTTCCACTTCCTTCCCCATTATCTCCCTCATTTTGCAGACACATTCACTGAGAAGTTGCTAAGGTCGCTTCTGGCGGAGCATAGAGTCAAACCCAGGACTCTTCTGAGGCAGGATGAGATTTCAGCTACTTTTCCCGCAGCATTCAGCTACAAAGACGTACTTGGCTCTGCCATGTTCCATGCAATGAGCCCAGGCACCCCATCCCCAACACTCTATTGCTGTGGAGCAAGTGGTTTTCTGCCACTAGTGAATCCCAGCTTATGCAATTAAAAGTACTTTCTCCATTAGCTGAAACAGTAGGGGGTTTGCACTCATGAATGTAGCGGGAAACCAACCCAGGATGTCTTGAGCTCAGGCACAGGCCATTATAATCTATCAATGATATCACAACAAAACACAAGTGTTCCACATGCCACTCACTTGTCTCACCTCTCAATTGCTGCTGTCCCACAGGGGCAAGCTTAACATTTGAATGAAATATCCAGCAAAATTTCCCGGAGGCATGAAGATGCCTGCCATCCCGCTGTAAAGAAGCGGGCACTCTCTCTTCGCCAACCGAAGGTCATCACTTGTGGCTTGGCTGTGGGACCCATAGCTCTTGACTACCAAGTCAGAGAGCCAAGTGCCAGAGGAGCCAGAGGGCATTTCAAGGGGATGTGTTGATCAGCCCCCCTCCCACGATCTCTGAGCTGTGCCCTCCTCCCCTCCCTGCAGCATTTGAACCCCTGTCCTGATCTGCCAGATCTCCCACAGCTGAGGCAACAGGGCTGGGTTGCACCTGGATTAATATGGGCATCACAGGAGATGCTGGGGTATGCGGAGCCAGCCCCTTTTTGGGAAAGGGAGGGCATGGACACAGAGCTAATGAGCCTGGTGAGATGTGGGGGGGATTAGTGTAGAGGCTTTTGTGTGCCTCAGCACCATGCAATCCATCTACGACAGAGGGGAGCTCAGAGACCTCTGAGGTGACCCTCTGCAGAGCGGCTCTGTCTGGGTATGTCTCCTAACCTGCATAATCTGTCCACAGCTGTGTGATGACGGAAACTGAGTGCACCTCAAGATGCCACCAATCCATTCAAGCAACTGGCATGGCAGATCCTGGCTGTCAACACTGTTACAAGACTCTCGGAGTGCAGCTCAAACTCACTTCCCGTAGCTACCCACTCCTTACCCTTATATCATGTATATACAAAACCCTCTCACGGCTGTGCAGGTCAGGCATATGATTAAGATGACAGAAGTTCCTGGGTTCTCCCACCCACGCTCTGAATAATTTTGCTAGCTATTTCTCATCCTCCAAGGGTGGGCAACCCGCTAGCATGGAACGTGCTCACACTCACTTAGCTATTTGTCCCAGTCCTTGGCAGAGCCCGGGATGCTTTCTAGAACGCGTTTGGGAATTTTGCTGCCCAAAATGTGTTTAAGTTGCATGAGTCGTGCCTGGGTGAGCGGGGGCTGGGTGTGGAACAGCAGCTCTGTGAGTCACCAGGGGGCTGTGAGCCCAGGAGGAGAGGTCCACACAGCCCTGTGTAACTACAGACTGTTGCGATGTTTCAGTACACAAATTTGGGATGACTATTCTGGTAGTCTGTATGAGAAAGCTTGGGAGTTGGCAATGTAAGTTTGGACAGCTGATCTAGGACACAAACATTAGCTCAGGGACTCATAAAATGAGAAACTGTGCTGTTAAGCAAGACAACGTGCAATGTGTTAGTAAACACAGCTCACCCTAGAGACTAGCTCTTGTCATTGCTTAGCAATGCTATGAAATCATAGATTACCCTCCCAGCTCTGGGCTAGGCAGTGGAAACCAACGGGTTTTAGTTTTCCTCCATACAGAGGTTCAATGCCTGTCTTCACCCAGAGCTATATCATTCCCTAGGAGATACTAAGCACCCTCAGCTCCACCACAGAGCCTGGCAAGCGCAGCTGCTGATCACCGGCAAATCAGGCTGTTGCATTCAGTTGTAAGTATGGAGAAAGTGTCTGACCTTAGACATCCGTATCTGAACGTGTTGGCCTTTAATTGCTGCAGCCAAGCTGCCCCAGTGGGTCAGGATTTATGCCAGAGCTTTTACGTGTGAGGAGAGGATAAATAGCTGTAAACAAAGGTAATCCAAAGGAAAAGGTCACTGCTTTCAACCTGTGTGAGAGAAAGCTTTTGGATTGGAAATGTTAGTGACAGGAGGCAAAGTGGATAAGAAGCTGTGATTGCAAACTGCACGAGTTGTCCCAGGAGAACCGAAGCTGGAAGAGCGGGGTGGGCGAGCTCGGATGTCGTACTCGCTATTCTGGGCCGGTGCAGTGCTGCAGAGGCCGCTGAACTACCTTAGACGGCAAGGCGAAGGAGGCGAGAGACACCTTTCTGGCAGAACAACGGACTGGAATAGGTGAGCAAAGCAAGCCATGAGCAAAAGGAAAGAATGAAAGCACCGTCAGAGGGCTTGCAAAGGGGGACAGGCAGGCTCCAGCTGAAGGGCACAGATTCAGAGGGGCCTGCCCAGAACTGGGAGGCTGAGGGAGGGGACAGATTCACGGTGGAAGTGTGGCATCTCCTTCTCAGATCCCAGCTGGACAACTGACACTCACAAGTTCATTGACTTCAACACTAGAGCACTCCCACCTTTAGAAACGGAGTCTGTTCACTGGATCTGAACCTTTGACTCTGTTTAAATGTCTGTCTGTGAGTTCCCACAGCAAGAGGTACAGCCGTTTAGCAACCGCTCTGGTAGAGCCCAAAATGCTGAATAAAATCTCCCCACTGAACCCAGACCTCCAGTACCTTTCACAAGCTTGCTTCTATCCCCATTTAGCAAGGTCTAAGGTCATCTGCTCCAGACAAAACATCTGGCTTGGCAGTTTTGGCTCCTGTGGGTACCCACCCCAGTTTGGTGGGAGAAGCTCGACAGACAGGCGATGCAGGCAGGTCTGGACGGAGCCACGCTTTGTAACTCTGTCCCCATGCAAAGCTGTGCATGATGTACACAAGATCTGGCCAGAAGCTCTGGGGTGGGGGGGGTGTTAGAGGCCTCTCCTACCATCCCACTCCCCAGGAAATGCAAACCTGGCTATGGCCTGGCTCTGAGTTAGTGTCGAGACTGGAAATGACAAATTAACATAAGCTGTGAATTTACATACTTTTCAGCCATTTATGGCCTTGTCTCAGCCTAAATAAAAGCCATGGTCCCTGGAAAATTTGGGCCCATTTGTCAGCGAGGCATTCCAGAGAAAACATCACGTGCTCGTTTCATGAAATGAAATAAGATCTTTGTTCTGCATGCTTTCCCCCCTCCCTTTTTCTGAATGAGGCAGTTTCGTCCCGGGATTACAAGCCAATGTTCCAATCCCTCACAGACGTTTCCCATTATCAGAGCTGCCTCTTGTCCTCCAAATCATTTTCCACAGGGCTCCTGTAACTTGGGCTGGGAAATGAAGCCAAAAGCTCAGAAGAAAGGACCCTATTCCAGGCTGCTGACAAGACTGAAAAATGCTGCTGGGGTGTTGCTGGGACCACCCAGCCTGAAGCATCCTCAGCAGGGGAGCAGCTGAAAAGGATGCTGCTGGTGGGAGGAGGCTCACTCTACTGTACAGCCGTTTAAACAGTTTGGTAAATTAACTTTGACGAGGTATAATCACACTGCGTGGAATCGGCTATAGAGTCTGGTGGTAGACAACTGTGACTGATGATTAACTCTGCAGCGTACAGCACAAAGGGCCTTTGTGTTGCACCCTTGAGACCTACTTATATTTTGCGAGATCCCCGTCAGGGGATCAAATTGCCCCTGCTGTAGAAAACTACCAAAGGAGGTTGGAGGAAGGGAAGGAAAACTCAAGCGAGGCTTTCTGTCTGGATTCCTCTTTCCTCCCCTCAAAGCATCTTTCTCTGCTGGGGGGGAACCACATGTATGGAGCTTGGAGCTGGACCACCTACTTACTGCACAGACCCATGCGGGTCTCTTCTTGGGAAACAGAAACCAGCTGCTGGAATGGCATCAGGCTCCACTCTGTAGACTCCCCATCCCATCAAGCTCAGCTGCAGAGGAGGTCACCAAGCTGGGAGGGCCCATCTGAAGAACCCACGAAGCCCCCTTCTGTATCCTCACATAACTTTGCCATTCTGGTCCTTGGAGTCTTCTGCTGAAGCTTCTTCAAACATCATGATCTCATCTGCCTTGAGAAGGAAAGTCTGCAATGCCTTATTTCATGTTTGCAAGACACTTAAGGAGCCACTAGATGCAAACCATCCAGAAATGAAATGAAGTTCCCTACAGCATGTGTTTAGGGCCCCTTCCAGCCAGCTCAGCTCTAGGAACTGAAATAAAGCTACGGCAGAGATGTAAAACAGATACTCACAACCACATCATATATTGCTGCAGAAAGATTTGCCAGGAGTCCTCCGTCAGCACCCTACCCAGGAAGGAGCGGGGCTCTTGCTCCACATGCAAGGGCTGACCTAGGGCAAGGGAGGTCTGGGCGGAGGTATGCTATTCCCAATGCTATATTTTGCATTTTACCAGGCTAATCTGGGAAGCAAAAGGCATAGGCAGGCCTGGTTTCCAGGATCAGAGCTCATGATCCCTACCTTCTGGACCAGACCTCATTTCAACTGGCTTGATGAGTTTGACTTATTGTCACTGCAAGCTCCATGATTTCAACAAAAGCATTGGAAAATTCCTCATCTCTCCCTTTTTGCCCCCCTAAGCCTAGCAACACGTCTCACCAGCTCTGGGTAAATGCTCCAAGCACCTGGTTAGATGGCGAAAGATGGAGAGCAACTGCTTCTTTGGCAGCTGTTTGCAGAGCTGAACTAACTATCCAAGTGAAGGGGAGGTGATCAGAGCACCTCTGCCAGGCTGGGCCTCTGTGGGGATCTGGGTGGTCCTGCAGAGTCACAGAAATGCTGGCTTGGAAGGGACCTCAGGGGTCATGTAGTTCAGCCTCCTACCTGAAGCAAGGCTATCACCAACACGCATTTGGTTGACCATGCCTCTCTCTAGCCAAATCATGAAAATCTCTGCGGATGGGGACTCCACCACCTCCCTGCGCACCTGTTCCAGTGCTGCACCACTGTCCCAGTGAAGCCTTTAGTGTTTTCCTGTCCTCCCTAAACTTACCCTCACCCCCTCCTATGTCCCCAGACGTGAGAGTTCCTCAGCGTCTGTAGGAGTCTCCATATGTAGGAGATCAGTGATCTGAAATGGAGCTGTTGACTGATATGAGAAAATTCCTGGACCGGGATGGATCTTGGCCAGAGATGGGCCGAGTCACTGCCAGAGACTCTGACACTACTACAGTCTACTCAGCATCGGGAGTTAGCTGGAATTTAGGCTATGGCTCCAAATTAGCAGTTATGGTCATTACATAGTTTTGTATTCAGGCACTAATAGTGTAAACTTGCTACAAACTTGCTAAAAATAACCTAAAACGCTGACTGAAAATGCATAACTAACTACATTAATTCTTTTCTACAAATTCCTCCACTTGCATGTCTTTCATTAATAGTGGGTAAATAGGCATTCCACTGCACAGAGCCCCCTCCTGCTCCGGTTCTCCTGCTCTGATCAGGCATAAGGTTGGTTAAAGGCCTCTTTTTTTTTTTTGAGCACAGATACAGCAACAGTAGGAAAACCTGGCAAATTTTGCTAAGACTGATGGTGTACTGCTTCATAAAGCTGATTCTCTCTCCCCTTCGGGGGTCATATCTTGTTCTTTCCTTGCACACATTATACTGCAATGGTAAGGTAAACAAAATTAAAAACAACTTAGTTACATTGTTCGGTCAGAGCAAAGATCAGACATTTTCCCCAAAGCAATGGTGATTTTTCCTTGGCTGCCAAGAAGCGCTGCCCGAGTGAAATCTGTTCTGAATAGATGAGACACGCTGGTAAGGAGGTGATAGATCATTTGTCAGTTTACACATGTTTAAGGAGAGATACGGGATGCCCAAGGAGAGATACCAGCTATGGCAACCAAGAAGCAAGAACAGGGAGCAGGGAAAAAAGGGGAAAACAAAAGGAAGTACTTAAGTTTGAAAAAAGACATGACAGAACTGAGGCAGATAAATGGGAGAATTCAGATCTGGAGGGATGCATCAGAGAGTGCAAAGACAGGACAGGCGGTAAAAGCCATGGAAAGGAAAGAATGAAAAAAATTTTATCTGTCCTTCAGCAGGAGGATGATACCTAGCGAAGTAAGGGGGTAGTTAACAGAACTAGATCACACATGACCCACCTGCATGGGTTCTTTTTCTTTTTAAAAAAATTGTGTTTCTTTACATTTCCATGTCTTAATCAGTGGTCTGTGTACAAAAGTTCAGGGCTGGGTCTTGCTGTCCTTTCAGGTTGCACAGTGCGTAATGCTGGAGAGCCGTGCCGATACCCACTGAACTCCGTAAGGCATAGCCTGGAGGTACAGCCCTTGCAAAGCCCTTTGCAGAGCACCTTCCGCGGCAGTTTGGAGCGAGGAACTGCCTCCCTCATTTCGGGAGGACTCCTCTAACAACACATTGCTGAGGCAGTACAAGGGCAGAGAGGTCACGGATGCTTTTGCTTCTAGGCAGAGGCTCAGCTTCTCTACATCTCAGAAATGCCGGACTACGTGGATAGCAAGACAGCAGAGGGCACAATGCAATCGCTGCAGGTACGGGTTGGCCGGGGAGCAGCCCATGGTTAGACCACACGGTAAGCACACACAGATGTCTCCTGACGGACCACCGTTCAGGGAAGCAGATGAGCCTGTCACCCAGAGGAGAAAGACATCAGCCCACAAAAAAGGGGAGGGAAGAGAAAATGAAGTGGGGAGCAGGGGTGTCCTAGCTGAGGTGACAGCACGCGGGCTGGCAGGGGCCACGTATGGAGATCCTAAAGAGCAATGGATGTGAGGGGGTCACTTGGGGTTTCATTGCAATGCAAGGGACAGTCTGAAATATCCTTCCATGTCCTGATGATTCAAAGCATTTCAACTTGGCAAGACTCTCATCTGTCCCATCTCCCAGAACAATAAAGCAAAAAAAAACCAAAGCAAAACCCAACAGCAACAACAACAAAACCCCATGCTGTGGTATCAGATGGACACCCACCAAGAACAACAGTGGGGCCACAGCCTTTACCAGCGGGGGGTAAGTGACAGCCTCTGTAAACGGACCAGCAGGAGGAAAGGATGCTGCCCGCGCGCAGGAGTGGTGCTGCGGGGAACAGAGCTCAGCCACTCCTGGTGACAGCGTGACCCAGCCCTGTCTTTGCAGTCTGCTTCCTTCATTCCTACCTTGCTCGGTTCCTTCCTCCACCCGGAGCTGGTTTCTCATCGCAGTCCCCTTTTTTTCTCTGCTCACTGCCTCCACTCCTCAGAATCGCTCCCTACTTGCTTTCTCCATTTGGCCCCCAAAGCACTTGCCTTCCTTCAGCTTTGAGGCTCAGTCTCCTTCCTCTTCTCCCCGGCATTCCTCCAAACATCCACCTCCCGCTGCCAGTCTCCGTCCTCCAGCTCCTTGTCCAGTCACCGACCTCCCAGTCTCTTGCCTCAGGCTCACCACAGCCCCTCCACCTCAGCTGCTTCTGGCTATGTCACCCCACTCCCAGTCTGATCTCCCCCAGTAGTCCAGATCCTACCATTCCTGCCCTACATATCCCTGGACTTCCTTTGCCACCCACAGTCACTGCCTTCTCCCTGTTTCAGCCCCAGAAGGCTTGTCCCAATACATCCCTTTTTCTCCCCAACCGGTCCTCGCCACTCTCTTCTGCATTGCAGGGCAATGCCTTTCCTTCTCCAAGCTGCTTGGGCGACTGGTGAACGCATCAGTTGAGCAAAGAAATAACAGGCTCCCCACCTCCAGCTGGGAATCAAGTGGGCAAAATTGTCCACCCTGTGAAGAACCTCACCCAAACCTCTAAAGATCAGAGCTGGAACCCATGCACCCACCCAGTGTGCGGGAAGCACGCAGGCCATCTCAGTGGCCTTCAGCTGGTGTGATGACGTGGAGATACAGACATTGTGTTCCTCCTCAGCCTCAGCTCCGTTTTACCTTCTCATGGTTGATTACCTTTCAAACAAAAGTACTGCTCTGTAGTGAAAATGCCTCATTTCAGTGTTTGTCTATGGAAACAGAATAAAGCAAAGCCCTCTTAAGACAACCAGATTCGTATCCTTGGGAAAAGCAGTAGATTATCTGCGGAGAAATGTACATCCTCGGGTCATTTCCTGATGGGACATGGGAAAGGCTGTGAAACCTGATGGCTGCCGTCTGGCGTTCCTAATGACGGTACTTAACATCAACTGACCTTCCTGACGGACAGGTAAGGTTGAACCAAAGCTTCCCATCATTTCACAGCCCTTCAGAGTGCAGAAAACACAAGCTAAAGCCATTTGTTTCCCTTTCTACACTGCTGGCAAGGCTGATCTCAGTAAAATAAAGGCAGAAGGAAGTGGGCTGGAGCTGGGAAGGCTGACTACAGCAGGAGGAAGAAAAAAAGTTGTGGCTAAAGAGTTTGGCCAAGGCTGGGACAAGGGAAAGGAAATGGAGGAGGGGAGAGACATTTTTTGGGAACATACTGGACTCCATCTGAGAAAATAACTGCTACTTCTCCACTGTAACAGCCTTTTGGAGCATTTTCTGCAAAAGAAAATACATTCCAACAGGCACTTTTTTTTTTTCTCCTTAGAAATCTGACTGTTGGTAGAGCCAACAAGACAACCCCTCTCTTACAGCGTATTACAAAATCCCGTCAGCTCCCGGCTGCCAAACATACACCGTTTGTTTGTACTGAAATTTTCCATTCTTACTCTCTGTCTCAGACATGTATTTCCTTTTAAATTCTTACAGAAATAGCATCCTTGCTTTCTGAAAAGGAGCTTGGGAAAAGAATAGTTTTAACAGTGCAGCTTGTTTTTCCAGCCATTCCAGAAAGGAGCAGAAATTCAGGGAGCTGAAGCAAGGACTTTAGATGAGAAAGAGGAGCCATCGCCTAAATTTTCTTTTTTTTGGATCCTGAACTGACTGTATCAGACCTCTCAGGAAACTGTGTTTGGATTTATCAGCACAAATACCAGTCTTTTGGGGCTGCAGCAAACTGGTTGCTGTGTATAACTGGTGGAAATAATGAGTGGACCCTGGCTGAAAACTGTGGATCCTGATTCCTTTGATTTTACAGAGGAGTTCACACTCCTAAATCTTGGCAGTCTGACACATTCCTTAAGATAAAATTAAAAAGCTTCCACCCCCCCAACCCCCTTTTCTGACTTTCCTTTTTCTTGCAATACTTGCAGTGTTCCGGCAAGACTATGAGCTTTGGCAGCGTACTTAGGGAGAGAAAGACATCTTTTTTTTTTTTTTTTTAATGTGGTCTTATGAAAATCTGTTCAGATTTTGGGTTGAAGTACAAAATGTCACAAATTTCCATTTCCCATCTGTGACTGGCATAGCCCAGCTCGTGGTTCTGGCCGCTTGCCATAACTATCTGACGGTTTTACTGCCATGTGTAAGACCTGACCCTTTGTCCCGCTCTACCACTTTCCAGAGGGCTTTGGTCCAGCTGATCTACTGCCAGCAGAGAAGATGTGGCCAAACGTGATACAGGAAAACTCTTTGATGGCTGATGTCTAGGTGCATGCATATTCCTCCCCCAAAAAAATGAAGGGTTGGATTACTAGACCATTGGCCCATAGTATCTGGCTACAGCCAGCACAGGGTGGTATGGACTGCATTGGACTACAAAGTGAGAGAAAAATAGGCTGGACAGGTGAGCTCAAAGTGTAGAGGTCAACATTTCAAAGTCTAATAGGAAGCCAGTTATGAGTAATGTTCATCAGGGGGTCAATACTGGGACCAATACCATTTAACATTCTCATCTACAGGAGGAAAAGGAGGCAGAGAACACCTTAAAGAGTTCACAGATGATATCAAACTCGGAGAAGTGGTGGGTATGCTGGAGGGCAGCGCTGACATTCAGAAGGACCTAAATAAGCTGAAGAAGCACGCTGGCAGAAACCTCATGAAGTTCAACAATGACAAATGCAAAGTTTTGCACTGCTTGCAAAGCCCCCGTTCCCCGTGCAGGCTAGCTGCTGACAGTCTAGAAAACACCTTTGCAGAAAAAGCCCTTGGGCTCCCAGAAGACTACTAGTTGAACAAGACTCAGAAGTGCACCTCAGCAGCCATGTAAGCCAAATGCATACTGAACTGCGGAAGCAAGAGAGCAAGCAAAGGGAAGGGATTATTTCCCTTTATTCAACACTCATGAAGCTGCATCTGGAGCACTGTTTCCAGTTCTGGTCTTCCCAGGGCATGAGTGATACTGATACACTGAACGAGGTCCACCAAGAAGATCAGTTATCTGGAGCACATAATGTGTAAGGAGAAGCTGGAGGACCTGGGTTTGTTCATCCTGGAGAAGAAAAGCTTGTGGGGGGCCTACTCGCTGTCTTTGACTAAAGGGAGGGTTATGAGAGAGTCAGACTCTCCACAGAGGTCCAAGCTGAAAGGCTGAGAGGCAATGGATGTAGCTTGGAGCAACGGAAATTCCAACTAGATTTAACAAAAAAAAAAAATCCCAAGGCATTTTTTGGCAGGGCAGAGTGGTTCAGCACTGGAATAGGTGCCTAGAGAGACTGGGGAATCTCTTCCCTTGGATATTTTAGGACTCATCAGGCTCTAAGCAATCTTTCTAACTTTAGAATTAGCCCTGCTGAGAGTGGGGCGTTGCATTAGTGACCTCCAGAGGTTTCTTCCCACCCACGTTGTTCTCTGCCTCTGAATACATGCAACTGTAGGACCTCACACACAACAGGACTGAGGTTTGCTTAAACAGTCAGAGTTTTTTAGCTGAGGTTTGGCCAGGGTGGGAGACTGGCAGAGGGCTACAGTTGGGTAACCCGTAACTCAAAGCCACAAAACTTCACTCGGCTCCTGCTGTCCTAAGCATTTAACTCATACTTGATTAAAGCACCTTGATTTGGAGAAAGTGAATATAGAGCATTCATTCCTTCTGTTGCTAGTTTGTGCTACGTCCTGGACCAGTGCTGCACTGCATGGTCACCTGTCTGCTGTGAGCAGATCTGGTCACTGGGTCTCACAACTATCGTTGCTGGAGGGAGCTGAACAGAGTCATCTCACGGTTTATAGCCTGGGGCTGTAGGCATGTATTCTCAGACTCATCCCCCTTGTGTAATACTCATTCTGGGGATGTGGACCCTCTTGCCCACCTACTTGGTCCCCTAAAACTAGTACCTGAGACATCTGAGCCCTCCCAGTTAAGTAACCCCACTCTCTGGGAGCTCAGCCTGTAGACACCTATTGGCTAAACCCTTCAAAGACAGTGCCCCAGGACTGAAAGCAACACAAGTTTCACAAAGGAATTCCTTTATCTCACTAAACAGCTTACATTCCTCAATGTCCTAAAATTCTCAAATTACAGACCTTTGAAGACAGCAAAAGCCCCATGAGGTACTTTTGGTGAGCCTGGCACTTCGGGATGGGCCAGGACTGACTTGTCTTTTGCAAATGCATGTTGGATGTGATGTGCTTAGCCCACCTTTAAAATTAGCTCTCTTTTCTCCTCCCTGCATGCTCAGGTTGGAGACCAAGATTGCACAGTCCTGCTGGCCTTCTCCCCCCCTCGCAAAATAGTTGCACTTCTGTTGAGATGGGCCAAAAATTAGATCACAGCTGGGACCAATGCAAAATATCGTTTGGTGTTCAAAGGGAAGACAAACCCCTTACCTCTTTCTTCTGACACCTGTTGCAGATGAAGAGCCATTCTTGCTTCAGCACTTGTTGTCCCCTCATGGAGGTGTGGGAAGTCTGGGGTCTTCATGTTGGGCTTTCAGAGAAACAGAGGAGTCAGCAAAGTTTTTGTCTTTTAACAAAAGCTAGGTCCTAGCTGGGTCACATTTTCCATTTTTTGGACTGAAACCACAGGCGGCTTCTTTGAGTTAATGAATGTAAAAATTCATAGAATCATAGAATCATTTAAGTTGGAAAAGACCTTTAAGATCATCGAGTCCAACCAAAAACCTAACACTGCCAAGTCCCACTAAACCATGTCCCTAAATTGCAGGAGTCAGTCTCTGACACTTTTGATACCATACCAAACACCCAAAGTCTTGCAGTGTCTTAGCTGCAACTGCCCTCAGCAAACAGTGACCAGCACTGAATTAAGTCAACATTTCAAGCCTCCCTCCCACCCCATGGCTCAGTTCCTCTCCACACACACACAAACAAGAAGAAACAAGATCCCAGAATCACCTGCTGAGTCTCTCTTAAAATTCGCCTCCCCACCTTTACATGCCATCTACAACAGGAAAAAGGCTCAGAGCGTGACATAGGCTGCCATTTGATTCAAAGAGGGGGCAGCTGGAGGAGGTAGTGGACAGAAGAGGAAGAGCTTGCCATTTCATTTGAACTCTACTGTGTCATTTAGTGAGCACATCCCTTGTGGTGTAAATGGCCTCCCTGCTGGTGACAATGTTTCCAAGGCCAGCTCAGAAATTGTAGATAATAAGAAGCATTAACGGTACAACAACTCTGTGCATGTCTCTGCCGATAGCTGACTCCCAGCTCCTCGTGGCCTCCACACACGACACATTAATCACACAGACAGCACTTGACGTCCCAGGGACGACTTCTGAACCATCTCACTCCACTTGTCTTTATCTGAAGAACTGCAAGCATCATCGTATACTGAGTGAATATTGGCTTTGTGGGATCCGCCACAGTGCTGGAAAATTTGTCAGCTAATGGCGTAGCTACGCAAAACCTATCTTCTAACAATAATTTGCAATAAGTAGGCTGTGGTATCTCTTCTACTGAGTGCATCAATTGTCAGTTGTTGCCAATAACAGAAATCATGATTCATCTCTTGCAGTACTGTTTCTGTTTGAGCAACAATGTCCGATATTTCGTTCTACCTGTGCTTTCACACCATGTCAAAAAATTCTGTTTTCTTTTATTTTCTTTTTATAACGCACTAGAGCAAAATGCCCTTTACCCATTTTTTTTTTCAGGTCCTCTGTATCCATTTTGCTAGGAATCACTGTTTCTCCTTACCTTTCAGCCTTAGTCTTTTCTCTGCAGACAATGTTTTTCTCATTTCAAAAGTCTCCTGCAAAAGGGAGCTTGTTATTCTTGTGCAGGTCACTCTGCTCTCTTTGCTTCTTTTTAAAACCCAGCACATCCCACACTCTGCTTCTCCTGCTATTTCTGATAACTTGTTTGTAGACACTGTTAAGTGTTGGACTATCACTATGGATCCCTTCCTCAAACTCTTCCTCCTCTTTTTCTCCTATTCTGTAAGAAATTTCAAGAAAGAAGATGTGCTAGAAGAACTTGTCTTCCACTGATGATTTTTTCCCCTTCAATTTGAATCTTTCTAGTTTTAGAATTACGTGCTAATGACTCGGTGGTACAGGAGCATGAGGCTTGTCAAGAACATCTCCTAGGGGACCGTGAATCGCTTGCAATGTTAGCCTGTGGTCCAGTATGTGCCAGAGAAAACTGACATCCGGACAATGGCAAACAAGCGCTTTCCTAGGAATACAGTTTTGCAGCATTGGCTTCAGTTCATCCATATGCTACCAGGGCTCTTTCCTACTACTTTAGCTGTCTGACGTGGTATTTTCCTTGCTTTTGCTGATTTAGCTTGATTTCAAAGCAACTGCTTTGGAGGTCTTGTTCAAGGTTTCCTTGCCACTACCCCTCCTTACTCTTCCTCATTTATACCCTTCCCTAGTCCATAAGCTGTGCATTTATGCTGCTCATGGTATAAATCTTGATAGGTATGTCAATATTGCTTGTGCGGTTGCTGAATTCTAGCGGGAAGTTGCTGTTCATTAGCTGCTTTCTTTATTTTGAATCAAATCTGATGCTTCCTCTTTCTGCAGCATGGGCAAAATAATTCAGTTCCTCTGCATGGATTTGCATTTTGCTGTGACTCAATTTTAGGCTGCACTCTCTGCTTCTTGTAGGTAATGCTATTAGGTTTTTTTGCTGGGTTTTTCTCTGGGTCTGTCATGCACAAGTATGTCATCAAGAGTGACTCCAGCTCTTCACCGTCTTTGTGTTATTTCATTAATCTTCTGGGGCATATCGCCAGGATAGGCAGTATTTTAAGAGGCAGCCACTTGAAATGCTGTCTTCTTAAAATCATTAATATCCTGCTTTCTTGGCCTAGCCTGAACTGCTGGTGCTCAGGTGGGTGCCAAGCAGGAGAGCCTTGACTTAAAAGCAGTTCTCGGGCTAAGGATGGGGGAGCCCCCATGAAATTGTCTCAGCGGAGCTACGCAGGGGATCTTCCACATAAGCTTCTTCCAGCTCCTTTTTCCGCAGCTGGTCTGGAGCTGCCAGCCAAAATCCTAGAAGGGAGAGAGCGCACTCAGGGCCCTGACAAGCTGCTCATGAGATGTGTGTTTGCCATGCTGTCCCATGCCTTCAAAATCCAGGAAAGCATTTCATTTTCTCTACCGCAAGGCAGACTTTTAAGATTTTTTATCAGATTTCAGGAGTGAAGGCTTTTGGTCCCAGGACTGGTTTTGCTGGCATTTCTATAGCACAGAACTGGAGATATTTGACACATTGGTGTATACCTGCATGAACCACTGCATTTGCCTGCTGTGCCAAAGACAGGTCTCTGCATCCTGCCAGTCTCACGGTGGTGTTCATGGGGTGGTGCTGTGCTTCTCCTTTGCTCCGTCCCAGGGTGGCAGCTGGCCTCTGTCCCCATGAGAAGATCCAGTGTCACCAGCATGTATCCTAGGCCATCTTACCAGAACGAGAGGTGCCTCACCGCTTTTCTCCTGCTCTGTGCCGTGTCAGGAAGAGTGCAATGTCACTGCTGCTGGATTGCTGTCCTCAGCCGTGCTCCCGAGGGCCAGGTCTGCTTGTTGCTTTGCGCAGCACAATGCACCGCACCAACGTCCCGCTGACATACCTCTGCTGCGTGCTTCACTTTAATTGCTGGGTGTAGCTCAGGCCCTCCATTTCCCCCCTCCTCTCTCAGCAATGCCTATGGCAATGGCACTCCGCTGTCCTTGGCTCTCCCTTTTATGAGGTACCACCACCTCATGTTCTTCTTCTAGATGCCCGTGCTCTCTGAGCCCCCTCTGTTCAAGTGCTAAACGGCTCTTCAACACTAATTTTCTTTGTGCCTCTTTCTGTTTTGACCCTGTTAAAACCTTCTCCTTCAGCACACCATCCCTGCCTGCCGAAGCAGAGTTTTCCTTATAGCCTCAACTATCCACTCACCGCCAGGCTCATCCTGCCCAGGTTTGGGTTTTTTTTCTGGATAATTTGTGTTTGTACGGAAACGTTTTCCTTTGCAGAGCTTCCATATGTGTGCTGTTCCACTCCAGACGCCTGGTCACACTCTGTTCCCCCAGGACCCTGCTCTCACCCTCTGCCCTTACAGATGCCCCCAGTTTGTGTTCCCCCCTCTTCAGGAGCGCCCATCCAAGCTCCCCTCCGCTCTGCTTGTTCTCTCCGTGGCAGGGAGCAGCAGGGGCAGCTGGGGAGGGGAGTCAGCAAGTCAGGGTCAGGATCAGGTCTAGGGGCAGTAGCACTGGTTCCCCACCTCATCCCTCTGTTCACACTTTGTTATGCTCTGGATGCCTTCTTTTGCACTTTTTCCCCACCAGACCCCCTTATTTGTTCTTTGCTCCCTTCCAGTCCCTTCCCTCTGAGCATACTTTGCCTCCCAACAGTTTGCCCCGAGTTTCTCACTAGTCCCCACCGCCCACAAAGTGCTCAGCTCCAGCCCACCTCTTTTGTGCTCTTTCCAAAAATCCCCCGTGCCCCTGCTCTTCTCCCCTCTGCTCCTTGCCCTCACCTCTTGCTCCCCTCTTGCAAGATGCCCGCATTTCTGCCCACGTCAAGGAGGGAGCCAACATCTTACCAACCATTACTCGGAGGACATTTAAATGTGGCTTGCCAGCAACCAAAGCCATCCTGCTCTTGCACCTCTCCCCATCGTTGCATGGTTGCACAGTCACTCATGCCAGCACACTCACCCCGTGGATGTTTGCCTGGGTTAATTTCCAGCCAAGTAAGTGAGCTGATCTGATTCACCCTGCAGCCTCTCAGGCCAGGTGTGTGTGGGGGCTGGACAGAAGCCCCCAGGGGAGCAGGAGAAGTGGGACAGCCCCTTTTGTCAGCACTGCAGCATCAGGGTAGCTAAACAGGACCCATGCACCGCACCCCGGGACAAATCAGCGACAAGGGGATGCTATTTGGCTTCTTTGAGCAACCCGATGACTATCACAGGTCTTCTGCCTTGCAGGGAGAGGTACAGACATCTTTCTTTCTTGAGTAACACTATCAGGGGACCAGCAAATGATGCAGTTTAGAGGTAATTATGCTCAAAAGCACAATCAGAAGAAAAAATGTGCCCTCTGGCTCCGCAGGCATGAAGTCCAGTGTCAGCAACAGTAAATACAGGCCCTGAGGCATAATACAAATAATAAATAACAGCACCAACGAGGCTGACCTTTCTTTTGTTAATCTGGGAAAACTCTGCTGGGATGCTGCCTTGGTAGGGGTATAAAATGGGTGTAAAATGAGAGCAGAACGAAGCCCTAGGAGTATGGCTCTTACTTCACGCGGGAAAGGCTGTTCAAGAAGAACTCCCTGAAATCAGAGGAAAGTAATTGTATTGCTTGGCACCTGCCCAAAGTGATTTCATTTTCTGTTCAGGATTAAGATGCATTAATAGCCTGAGGGCAGCAGTTTCCTTGCCAAAAAATGCCTTTCTTCCCCCACCACCCCCCCAGCTTGTTTTAAATATGAAGGCTTGCAGGTCAGGAGTGAACACTCAGCGAGTATTACTTGAATTATCAAATGAAAGTGCAGGAATGTAATTTTCTTTTGAGCAAACACTGAGTTAATTAAAATGTGCACTCTGAACTTGGCAAATTTCACATTATTCATGAGAAAGGTACGGGTCTGTCTATTGCAAAGGCAAACTAAAAATAACCAGAGATATAGCACCAGAACAGCAGCTCTTAAGACTAAACCACACTAAAAGTTTTTCTGGCAAAACTCTATCTCTAAGAGTGTCATTTACCCTCAGCCCGCTCTCTACCCCCGACCAATATAGCAAAGCCGGCAAAAGTCTTCGTGTAAATGTGATTATGCTGGCCAGGAAATCCTTTCGGCCAGAGAGCTTTGGGGAAACAGCATAACCTGTACAGGCTAAAGCACTCCTGCTGACTGAATTGTGCTCCAGGAGGGAGCAAGGCTGGTACAGCTAGATGGAGGTGGCATTCAAAGCTGCAGTGAGACAAGTTTCCAGCACTCGGAGGCCCAGTCCAGGAGACAAGGGCTACCACGTTTCTGCTACCAGCTCATGGCCTCCCGTTCTTCCACTGAGCAGCTTTTTCCATAGCAGGGCCATGATAGCAGGGGGTTAATCTACTATCGCCTACATCCCTGTATCACCGTGGGTACCTGCGCAGGTCTCCCTTTGGATCTTGACAGGGAATCGAGGACCCAGGCAGCCAGTATGTGCAGTGGGACTGGACAGACGCAGGGCAAGAAACCCAGAGTGCCCAGTGCCACCAGAGCTGACGCTGAGCAAAAGTAGCAGCAATTTCCATGTAGTCAGAGCCAAAGAAATTTTTCCTTAAGGTTTTGTGCAAAGGACACTGCAAAGGGAGGGGAAGAATAACACTCCTCTTGAATACCACATTAATAAAAGCCTGTACACAGACCAAAGAGATTACTTACCCTTTCTCCCCCTTCCCAAACTCCTTTCTATTGCTTTGCTGTTATAATCTGAGTTCAGTTGATTTGTGTAGTGACATCCCAATATGAAATTTGCCTTCTGTCCACTGCACCTGTCACTCTCCAGCTGATCGATCTGAAAATACAAAGTCACTTTAGTCATCTGAAAATCCCAGGCAAGATGTTTTCTTTCCTACCTGAGTATATCTGGGACAATCTCACCTGCTTCAATACATTCATTTGATAGCCAATAGTAGCCAAATAGCTGTCTGAAAAGTATGATGTGGGCTGTGAAGGCTGACCAGCTTGCTGTACATCCAAACCAGTTCAAGAGCAAAGGCTTTTTTTGTAAAATGACATGGTCTGCTTGCTTAAATTCAGCCCTCATCCATAGCTTAAAGGATCATTAGGAATACTTATAAAAGATGCTTAGAGAGGACCTAGGAGGTTGAGGTGGGGTGTTCTTGCAGGAGGTTGTGGCAGAGGCATAGCAAATCTTTGATGAACTATTTTGTCTAGGTTTGTGTTAAAGAACAAAATGTCCACCAGTAACTCTGGGAATAGTAGTTACTTATTCGTAGCTAGGAAAACAGGCTGGCTTTCCAACAGATACTTTGAATAACAGAGGAATGTTTACCTGAAAACATCATCTGCAATGGATGTCACTCTCACAGAAACTGTAAGACTTTAGGAGGTGTGTTGGAAGAAGTGTGGGCATTAGGCAGAATAAAACATTTTCATTGTAAGGAAGATTTCAGCAAAAAGGAAGATGAACTAACATCCAGCTACAAAATAAAAAGGCAAAATACGACTAAGAAAGGAGACATTTTTTATCTCTAAAGGCATCCAGAAGGAGAAGAATTCAGGTTGCACACTGAAATCCCCAAAGGCTCGTATCAGGAGCAGATTGGTATAGGTACCCTTGTAAAATGAAATCAAAACAGCTCTTCTAAGAGCTTGCTGGAGTAACAGGCAGGTAATAGCTGTCTTGGGGCACCCAGGTTTTAAGACAATGCTTAGCTTGGTTGAGGAGGCATCTGGAGGTATGAATGGGCAGAGTGCCATGGGCCCTGTGGAGGACAACACACTTGATCCTGATAGCCTGGAACAACTGGAGGCAAGGGAGATAGGACATTGTGGTTGAAGCTACAACCTTGAAAGTCATGGCAAAGGTATGTGCATCTGTTTTTCTATTGTGCAGGTGGAGATCAGACCACTGGACCATGCCATGGGAAGGGTGTGAGAGGAGAAGCCAGTAACGCCTGTTGTAAGTGGCAAGGAGTCTTTGAAACACCTGATTTCATAGAAGACAGAGACAAAGGAAGTTCTGGTTATATGTCACCAATATCTCAGAAAACCAATTGAGAACCAGGATCCTGTTGGGCTGGATGCTGCCCAGAGGACATAACCCTTGCTACGGGTTTCTTCAGGGAGCAGAGAACTGACTGCATCCACTTTGTGTCAAGGAAGCCTATGGCCAATGTGTCCATACGTCATGGATGTGTAGCAGTCCTGCCCCATTTCTTGGCAGCTTTGTACCACTCTTTGAGGTGGGACTTTCCCTTCAGCAGCTGTCCCAGAGCCTTTTGAAGGCTAATTTTGTAAAGCGATATCAGGCTGCCATAGCCAGGTTTGCTACTGAGAGCTCTGCGCAGAGCAGAGGGGACCGGAGCAAATGTCAGCTCTGCTCAACCAACAGTGAGTCCGAAAAAGTCAGGGGCAGGAGAAAGAAAGAGCCATCTTACAGCAGCAGCTCACCCCCAGCTCTCCTCCTGCCTTCCTTCCTACCGCAGCCAGAGACATCCGACTTCGGCACTGGGGCTGGTACGCTACTGACTACGGCACCTGCCTCTGCTCCTTGTCACCAGCCTCTTCTCCAGGCTGTGCTATTTATTAAGGGTGTAAGTGAGCCAGGGCCAGTCAATAGCAAGAACATTTGCTATGCTCGAACCCTCTGACATCCTTGCAGGCTTGCCCAGCTTACTTTTTGTAGGTGGGTAGGTTTTTGAAGCAGAGTTGGTTTTCTTAACCTGACCTTCTCCATTTTCCCATTTTTTTCCTTTTTCTCATTGAGAGGCTCAGCAGCCTCTGTTGCCTTCAGGGTGAATGTTAATCCTGTAATCACCTGCAGATTTTGCTTGTGTTGAAATGTCACCTATGTAAACTTATCTGTTCAGGTAGAGTCTGGTTCACGGAGACTTGCATCTGCACTGGGGAGGCCAAATGGGAAATGAAAAAAAGGTATCTTGCAAAAACCATCACAAAAGTCGCCAGCCTGGCACTACAGAGTGAAATGAGACTTGCTGAAAGCTGCTGCGTGGCAGGCAAACAAGCCTCCTGCGTTGGCCGCAGCGTTGCCCCTGTGCTGGTGAACAAAGACCGTCGCCATCCCTCCGTGCATGGGAGGGTTGTGCCCCTGGCAGAAGCAGGCGATAGCCCACTCCATGTCTGGTTGCATCTACATTATTAAATAAAACAGGATGAGAGGTCCAAGGGCTGAGGGGCACGGCACGAGTCATGTCAAGCCACCTAAACTCTCCACCAAAACAGGAGAGCTGTGTCCAGACCCCTCTTGCTTGCTGATATGTCCATAGACCTAGAGATGCTGTCAATCACCAGGAAAGGTGCTACCTGTACTCATGCGATACATTCTTCAGAGCCTTAAAAGTGAATCCTGAGCTTTATCCCAGATGTGTCCAGGGGGCTCTGATGTGAACAGAAATTGAGACTAGGCTCAGGGTTCATAAAGAAACAAATGGGAACTGTCCCTTCACAAGCTCTTACTAAAACAGTGTCCAGGCCTTTTCTAGGTTGGGGCTGGTTGGCACAGGCAAAAACAGGGCCAGAGAGCACACTAACCATTAAAATATACAGATGTTTAGATTTACTAGTATAGACGAAGCTTCTGCTAACACAGTTGGCCAAACCTGGTGCACTTCTACAGGGCCTCTGACTGAATGATAGCCCAGTGCAATCAGGCAAGGGCAAACCATGCCCCTGAAAGCAAGCTGTAACAATAAACAGACTTTTTTTCTTGCAGTGTATTTAAAAGAAAACTAACTCATCTTAAAACCTAAAACGTAGGGCTCTGTGTGTGCCAACCAGGATTGCTTAGCACAGGGAAGGCATAATAAATATCCCTGGCTGTGATGCCCTGAGATGTCCTGGAAGCCCAAAGCTCATTTCATTCATTCTTCTGCATGCACCAGCAAAACCATACGCCAAGCGCTAGCTGCAAATTGAAGTGTCTCAGCTCCCTCCTGGCCAAGGGAAATGTCGCAGCCTTGTGAACAAAGGAATTTTTTAAGGCTGGAAGCAGGCTGGCACATTTGAAATAAGGAACAGCTCCAAAAAAATTTCTTTTTCCTTCAAATTTTCTCTTTTCCCTCCCAGTCAGTGCAGGCTGTTGAAACAAAAGAAGTGCTTCTGCCATCCTGGGGAGCAGCGCTCCTCTCAGGGAGGTGGAGAGCTGCTCATGGAGAGCCACTGGAGAAGCAGAGCTTTTGCAGGCTCCTTCACCAGCCTCTGCTGATGCACTTCATCCCTTGCCCTGCTAAGTCCACTGCTCCAGGGCAGAGGCAGGTGCGAGATGGGAGCACACTGGTACTGCTGAGACTCACACCAGCAGAGCAGCCGCATCTTTTACCTTTCCTCCAGCTAAGCACTCCAGGAAATGGAGGCGCTTGCAGGTGGGGCTCTTTAGGCATTGTACACCTCTCCTCATCATCCCGTTATGCTGCAAAAGGGAGCCTTGGAAGAAGAGTTGCTTTACCCCTAGAGACAAGCCTGCCTGTGTGGATGTGAAAGTCCAACCAGATGGCTGCCAGGTCCCACAACGTCCCTGTGCTGGAGCCAGCAAGAAGTGGCAAAGGGAAGTGTTCAGGATGCAAGTCACAGAGGAGCCAAGACAGTTCCCCTCCCCGGCATGATAGTAGTGAACTCCCATCCAAGCCTGACGGGGACTTTCTGCTGCCAGCCTCTCTTGCAGAAGCCTGGGGGCATCCCCACCACAGCACAGGGTGCAATGGGAATCAACGTCTGGGTGTGTGGGGTGGCCTAGCTTTGCTTTAAAAATAAACCTTCTTTAGTACATTTCTTTGTTACCTTCTTCTCCTTAGACTTCCTCCTGTTCTCTCTCTTTTAAGCTTTTTGCTAAAAAACACAATAAACTGAGAAAGCCCTTCTTTTTCTTCTCCCACAGACCGAAGTAATTCCCTGCCATCTCCTCCGCCCTGTCCCATCCTGTCCTGCACGTACCGAGCAGCAAGAGCTTGGCCAGACCCTGGCTACCTTGCCCTTGCAGGACATGATGTGCTTCAAACGCAGCTGGCCGCACCGCACGCACCTCTGCCGAGAGGGAGGGGTGAGATGAGGCCAGGGGAGACGCGAAAGGCAGCAGCAGAGGCTGCGCAGGGCTTTGCAGACCACCGAGGGTGCCCAGCACTGTGCCTGTGAAAATACACTCCAGAATTCATTGCTATAGTAACTGAGCCACGTAGTTTTGCTCCCCACACGCCAGGAGACTGGTTAGTAACATGCTGTTTCTCTGCTACAGATCAGCAACCAAATCACAGCAAGAGCAAACAATTTGCCAAGGACCACGAAGGGAATTTACAGCAGGGCAAGGGACTGAACTTGATGTTTCCAGACTAATCTTTGTGTTTTTGCAGCTAAAGCAGGTGAAAATGGCCAGAAAGAAATGTGAAGTTTCTTTCAAAAGTTGAGGGTGTTCTTCGAGAGTGAGAAGGTGACACAACATTGCAACATCGGCTAAATAGCATGGATTTAACCCTGACTGAGATGAGGACTTTTGCATTTTGTTCTTGCCATCTGGGTGTAATGTGGACATAATGACATATAGGAGCCTATAGGAGCTTATAGTCTATAGGACACTATAGGAAATACAGGAGTCTTCCCTGGAGGACTGATACTGTTTATTAACCCACACTCTAATGCCTCATATAGAACAGATTGCGCATGAGTGACTAGTCTGGCCCTATAAGGGGTGTTTTCATGTGACTAAAGCAGGCATTACAACTAAATGAATTATAAGATATCAGAACCATCAGCCACGTTACCTCTCAGACAAAGACCTCCCAGCAGCCGGCTGCTGCCTGCAGTCCTCCACTGCATAAAAAAGGAGCATCTTCTACAAAATCCTGTTTCCCCGTCAGCTGCAAGGAGACACAGGCTTTCCGTTGTGTTTTGCTACTGCATTGTTGCTATGATTCTACGGGGAGCAGTGAACTGAGACAGTATTTTAATATCTAGTGATAAAAAATCCCTTTACAAGTTGAAACTACATCAGCCAGATGTGCATTTGGGTGGAAAAGGCTGGCTTTAAATCTATCATGAAATATATAAATAATTGAAGGGATTAACATACTAAGTGCATGTGACAAAAATACAGTCCCAAGCAAAACTTGAGTAGAATGAAAACTTAAAGTATTCCTTTCTAGTAATTCAGAATCCTTAAAAATTGCTTCCAAATGGCAAGAATAGCTTTTGCTTCTTGTGCAAGAAGAGAAGCTGAAAGTCCTTTTCCAAACAATTATTTTTTTTGTCCTGCTGGTTGCTTACACCAAGAATTCTGAATTTCCTGCTTTTTGTTTTCTTGAACTTTCTATAGGCAACTGAAAAATCAGAGTATTATCACAAAGATAATATACTAGTGAGCACAAATTTTA
The DNA here is from genome assembly GCA_034782735.1 of Sagittarius serpentarius. Classification (NCBI taxonomy): domain Eukaryota; kingdom Metazoa; phylum Chordata; class Aves; order Accipitriformes; family Sagittariidae; genus Sagittarius; species Sagittarius serpentarius. The sequence goes on along the minus strand of JAVKLA010000030.1, from coordinate 3,214,321 downwards.
ATTGAGAAGCAATTTCTGTTGCTATTAATCTGTTAAAATTATTTTTGTTTGCTTTATGCTAAAAAAGTTTAGGTCATACAGCAAACAAACAAATAGGAGAATAGACATGTTTTCTAGCCTTTCAGTTCAGATCTGACAACATCCTTATTTCACTACTGAAGCTTCAGCAAAACCTTGACAAAGTTAATGAAATTTTAGCCTTTGCATTCCCATTGGAAGCAAAAATTAAGCAGAAAAAATATTAAAATAACAAGTCAACAGTTTTAGGCTCTTAACTTATTTTGTGAAGAAATAAAAAGCTCATGACTGTGCACTCTGTTCCTGTTTGTGGGACACCCTTAAAAATAAATCTCAATCTACTACTTTATAATTTGAAACCAATCTTCCCATGTCCACTGGGTTTAGCGAACTGAGCAGCCTGCTATGTATGGAGCTAGAGAAATAATTTCTCTGCTAACAGACTATTGCACCAGCCTTCCCTGGCAATTAATTTTAGGTGTAATTGACCATATAGTCTTCTCACACGAGTTGTTTTAATTATATCAAAGATTGCTATACACATACCTAAGCTCTCCTGAGCTTTACACAACAGAACATCCTAATAACCACCGAAATACAATATCCAAGCACAGACAGCTCCACTTGATGAGATACCTTTGCAACCACGGTGATGCGCAAAACTTTTCAGCTATCTGCGAACAGGTTCCATGTCCCTCCAGCATCAGTAGCAAGAGTTACACCAAGAACCAAGCCCTGGGCTTGCCTGAGTAGAAGATCAAAACCAAGATACAGAGGACCCATGTGATGAAAGCTGTCCTTGCCCTAATTGCTCCATACCACTGAAATGCTGAGAGTGAGGTGGAAAGGGGGAGACCGGCTGGAGTTTTCACTTGGCAAGTCCTTTTAAAGTCAGCAGGTTTAGTGTATTCCAGCTACCGCTAGTGATAACGTACCACTGTACTGACGAGGAAACGGATTTGGGGACCTGATGCTCAGGAATTACTTTCCTCTCTGTCCCTTCCTAACTCCCCATATCACCCTCCCTAATCTCACTGGCTCCTGGCATGACCCTGGGTGGTCTGCACCCAACTGTCTGTGCAAAGAAAGGTGCAGGAGGGGAGCGCTCAGCAGCCAAGGCCTTGCAGCAGAAAGGGTGCTGCTGACCTCCACTAGTGGCAATGCTAATAGGAATGAAGAGTCTTTTTGGAGGCTCTGTGAACCCCGCATCAAATATATAATTTCACTGGGCCTCAAGCAGTCTGCAAACTGAGGATCTCCAAACTTAGGTTGCAAGGTCACGTCAGCAGGAGCGGATGCAACAGCGGTGGCTCCTGCCTGTGCTGTGCCGGGCTGCACCTCTAGCATGAGGGAAGGGGATGGCCAGTTGCTCAAGCAACATTCAGATGCTGGGCTGAGGTAGCTCACATACGATGGTTTTGCCGTGTTCCTTTAGGTGAAGAGCAACCCTAAGAAACTCATTCTTCGGTGACTTGCAGTTTACACCCAAAGAAGTAAGTGAGGATGAAAGGAAAGCACCCAGGAAGGTGTGAAGCCATGGTCCCACATGGGACGAGTACCATGCCAAGAACAATGTGGCCACTGTGCAGAAGATTGCTCTGGAAGCATAAAGACATCATGCATAGGAAAAAAAAGCTTCACTGTTTGATAAACAGCTCTCTCACCCTAATCACAGGCATTCTTACTAAAATCCACTTGGTCTGGGCTCTCCCTGCAAGCAGTAAAACTCTTCTGCTTGCTTCTCACATGCATCTGTCTCTGAGTCAACTTAATCTTTCAGCGTGAACAGTTGAAAGCTTTCTAACCGTGCTGTGCGACGGGCTTGTTATAAAGCTCTGAGAGACAGAACCGGAATCAAAGCGCTCAAATGCTGATAACCCTGACTGCGTACCTTGGAGCTGCAATAGCTGAGCTGGGCAGCAGGGCATGTTCTCAACGAGTCGCTGGAGGACTCCTCCGAAATCTGCCACCCTGGCTGGACGACAGCGTGCCCAGGACAGGCGAGCCTCTGGCTGCAGCAAGGAAACCCTGACCGCGGCGGGGGAGCCCACCGCACGCAGGAGTCGCTTGAATTTCAAGGGCAGCAAGAACCTGATCAGAGGTCAGATATTTTGGCCGGGGTCAGGGGGTACAGGTCCTGCCTTGGTGCGCTTGGACTGGAGATTTGGAAAGGTTTTAAACTTCTTTCTCCCCTGTTCTGCCACCAGAGGGCACGGCTCCCTTCTCTGCCAGGGAAAGCATCAGCCAGCAAGAGCAGGGGGGGTGCCTGCTGGAGAAGTTTGACGTCCTTTTTCTCCCACCTCCCCCTGTACCTACTTTTCAGCTTCTTGGCTGGACCTCAAGCCCTGTCTGAGAAGAAGAAAGTACCTGAGAACTTTTGGCGAGGCGAAAGGGAAGGCAGCCGGCTCTCACTTTGTGGGGCTGGGGAGAGCATCCGATACGGCTCGATCCTACGTGGAGCCCATGGTTTGTGTGGTAATCAGAGCCATGCCTCAGTATCAGTGACATTTCCCAGCACCACAGGACAAGCTGTGCAAGCCTGTACTGCCCTGTTTTCAACATCAGGGACTGTCCCTTTCTGAGGCAAAGGAGAAATGCCACCCTATGTCTGAAAAGCCTTAGTATAGCAGGATGAAGAATAAAGAGTCCCAGGCAGTGGATCTCCCTTTTTGTCACCCAGAGCTCCTGAAAATGGGCTTGTACTTAGAAGACAGCACTGGGCACTTTGCAGCTTATTTTCTGCTTGAAGTCATAACCCTGTCTTATCGCCCAGGACAAACACCCCTCTGTCAGGCAAAGACTGGGGCATGGGTAGCTGAGGATTGCCGAAGCTCTTGACCTTGTGGGAAGCAAGATGGGTGCTGAACCAGATGCTCATTCCTCCTTCATGGCCATTTCAGAACCGTGGCATGCAGGGCAGAGAATAACAGGACAGTGACCTTTTTCTGCAAAGACCATTTGGTAAACAACACGTCTTATCTTATTTCTCCTTCAGCAGCCACTGCCAGCACAGTGTGACATCCAGCATATCCTCTGCTTTGAGATGACAATAGAAATCCAACCAGAGCAACCACGGATTTGAACCATTTTTGTCTTATTCCTTTTTTTTTTTTTTTTTGCCATAAATAAAATATAGGCTAAAATGTAGGATGTTAGTGATGCATTTGGGAAGTCACAATAAGGCGAATTCAGGAACACTGACAGTGACAAAAAAGAAATGGCTGTGTGCATGGTAATTTGCACTAGCCTGAGGCTCAGTCCTACTCAGTTTACAGTGAGTCTTTCCAACAGCCATTGGAAAAAAAGAATTTTTAGCTTGCAGCAAAGTTGGCTACCTTTTCTCTAACAAATGGATTTCGAAACCCGCATGGGCTTTTTGATGCTCTATGAGGACCCACAACTAATTTCCCAGATGTATTTCTCACTGATGAGTGTTCATCCAAGAATTTATGCAAATGCATATCAGATTGTGAGGTGCCGGCAAAATGTTCGCTGTTCCTGATAAGACACAAAGGACTGGTCTCCAACAATGGCATCATCAGGTTTTTTGGCTTGCTGATTAGAATAATGAAACTTTGTTTTTAAACATGAGAAGTGAGAAGAAAGAAAAAACAGATTAGTGAAACTTTTTGTTTTAGTTTGCTGAACTAAGATTTTGTTTATGCTTAATTACTACTAATTTTGATCATGATTAATACAATTGTTCAGATACAAATACGTATGGAGTTACAAATAACTGTAATACTCCATCTGAACAAAAGTCCATGCAAAATAGGCAAACATGATCTTACCAAAGCAGTCTTTTAATAACAAGGCATAACAAGATTAAACATTATTTTCATTTTTTGCAGATAGTAGATACAATGGATATGAATTGGAATTTAGCGAATCAGTAGTAAAAGCAAAAATAAAAGACACTCTAAAATACTGCTATGTCCAAGTGCTAGGTATCAGAGCCTGTTGTGCTGGAAAAGATTAGGAGTCTGCAAGCATTGACTTAGGACATACAGATTTCCCAAGCAACCAAGATTGTATAGCCATGCAAATGACCAAGCTACTAAGAATACCAGGAGATTGAAAGGATCCGTTTTATATAAGCAGAAATGTATACAAATCAGCATTTCATGAAGGCTCACCATCAGGCATCAACAGGTCTTTAATGGGTGTCTTAAACATCTGTTTTCATCCCCTCTCCCCGACAAGTCGTCTCTCTACATACACCAGATGCCTCCGAGGCTGCGGAGCTGCCAGGCAGCCAGCCCTGGAGACTCGGCAAGGGAAAGGCAATTATCACCAGCGAAGAGGAGCACAACGTGACGGAGGGGTGCCTTCCCAGGAGATTGGTGGAGTTCATCCCAAAGGACGCATGAAATGTCGTCGCTAAAACTGTGGGCTGCAGAAGCACTGCGAAAGCCCAAGGCAGGGCCCCAAGGACACGGTGGGCAGAGTCCCGCAATGTGGTACAGCTGCTTCTCCTCCTCCATATTCAGTCTCCAGCCTGGGAGCTGTAGTCCCACTACCAGAAGCAGTAGCAATGAGAATCCATCATCATCATCATCATGGTAAAAACCCCTGTGATGTGACCCTTGATTTCTTTCGGTGTCTCCTGCCCAACATGAGGCTACTAAAACCATTCGCTCTGTCCCCTTTTAAGCCTCCAGTTGCCAAATGGCTCTTAGTCTTCTCTGCCAAAGGCACAATATAGATGGTACTGAGGGACTTTTTGTTCTGGCAGCACTGCGGTCCCACTGCATTAATCTTGGATGAAAATGTCTGGTGCTATAAATGGCTCTCTATATATTTCCAAATATTAGGTGATGAGACTAATCTGAAATGTCCCTGGGCAAAACTTCTGAATTAGGAACTAAGAAAAAGCTGGACTGTCCCCTGACCTCATGCCCTAAGAGCCTAAATAACTCAGCTATTGAATTCTCTTTTTACCCAGTCTTTTAGCCTGGGAGGATCTGCTCTAATGGTCCTCTTTCAGTGATCAGAGGGGATTCTTTATTGAGTTTCCCATGGATAAATTTTCGCTTCAGCTTTTAGACATTGGGCTATGCCTCCCTTGTGACAGCAGGGTCAAGCCTCAAGATGATTATGTAGCAACCACGACACTCCAGACATACTCCTAAATTCCTTGGAAAACTGAACACGCAATCTGCATTAAGAAGTTCCAGCATATGGGATGTGGTCTGCTTATAATTCTCCAAATCGTCAACAAAAATGGATAAAAAATATTATTACCACTGTACAGGCAGGGAAACTGTAGTAGGCAGGGGGAGACATTTCCCAAGGTCAGCAAGAGAGCCAAGAGCAAAATCAGGCCTCCCGCTGCTTGCTCTTAGGCACAACCCACTAGGCTGCAGCTGGTAGTGGTGAGGGATAAACAAGCACTTCCCACAAAGGAGATGGACAGCCATCACTGTAAATGCTCATCAGTCATTGGTTTCATCAGTAAGAACGACAGACATCACCGAACCTGACTGTCCCACCGATAATGGCGACAGGGGCCATGGGCTGGACGGCACATCACAGGCAAAGCCCATCGTGCAGGTTGTTGGTAGATCCCTCATCATGTACAAAGCTTCCTGGCACCCCCCAGCAGGCAGCAGGGCTGCACAGCCCTGCCCTGTCGAGAGCTCTTCTGCCTCTAAGAAATGGTACAGAGCTCCTACTCACCCTTTCGTGGCATGGTGTGTTGTGCATGGGCCTCTCAAAGCAGCACTAAGAATGAGTTTTGGCCCCATCATCAGATGGGAAGGTGTTTTGACACTTCCAAGTGTCAAGTGTCATCCACCAAGACTGGGGCCTGGCAGTGTATTTTCTTCTCTTTCCAGCCCTCCCATGAGTTACATCTTTATGACAGGCGTTGGCTACCGGACCAAGCACAGGGAGATTGCTTTTGTCCTTTTGTGCTTTTTGTGGGGCCAATGCACCAGCTTGTCCTTTCTGGTGAAGACTCCTCAGCTTCACTGTGCTCCTGATGTGATGCCAGCCTCCCTTTGTCACAGACACCCCCAAAAGCCCTCTGCCAGGGACCCCTCTGGATGGATTCCTGGAACTCGAGCTCTGTCTCAGCTCAGCTCGAGAACTTATGTATTCAGTGTTGCCTACAGTGAAGCAAGGGCTCTGTATAAGTAAGGCTCTTGTATTTTCATTTTTCCGCTCTGTTGTTTTCTTTGGGAAAGTTAAACAGCAGCTGGAAGAGTTCTATTGCAACCCCAATATTATTTTCTGAAGCAGATGCTTATTTTAACTCTGTACACAGACACAATAGGAAGTTCCTCTGGAAGTGATGGCACTGCAGCTTCTTTAAAGTAATCAGTATTTTGGCACCAGCTATTTTCACCCACAGAAAGCAGCTCAGGGTTAAGAATGAAGGTGTAGAAGAAGGATTACTGATCACAGCTCCAGTTTGGTCAGTTCTTCTATTATAAACTTTCATTTTTTCCCTCTAGGAATTTTTCTTTGGACTGAAACCCAGCATACCGGGCAGAAATTCTATTGATCCTTATGGCTTTTACTGCTGCAACCAAGACACATCTTGAAAACATCTATTAAGTTTTGATTTAGATCAGAGATCCCTTCCTTTTTGAACGCTTCCACTATTTTACTAGTTTGGGATTCCATTGCTCAAACCCCCTTCTCCATTCAGCTGTGTATAATTGTTGACTACCTGATGGAAAAGTACTCTAGAGCTTAATAAAGAACAGTCGTTTTGCTACAAGATGTCTGATAGCACCTCGAGGAGTACAGAGGTTGTTTTGACTCTCTTTTGGTCTCTGCAGGGCAGTGTGAACCGTCGTAGAAAAGATCTCCTTTTCCAGGAAACAGTTTTGCTGTGTCACTGTTATTCACCTCTTGCTTTCTGCAGAGCTTCACTGATTTCCTCTCAGGAAAAGCAGCTGAAGTTTCACATCAATAATAATCCTCTCGGAGCAGGACTCAAGCACGCTCCAGCAAACCTGGCCAGACTGCAGCATGCCGACCAGACCGGCGTATGTAGAGCCCCAGGAGACTTTGATCGCTAGTGGAGAAAGGAGCAACCCAAAGTTACTGTGTAAAGTGAAGGAGCAGTTGTGGATAATTGTTAAGAAAATAAATAGGATTTGCTGTTCACCATTGCTTTTCTGCAGCTGTAAAACTGAACTAGGGATGTTGTCAGCAGCCAACATTTTCTGGATGCCTCATGCTAGTCTGCCTTTGCTACACTCAGGGACACACAGTGCAGCAGGAATTGATTTGAGGAAGCATGGAGAATGAACAGCTTTTGCTGAAAGGAGTTTTCTCGTGTTTTTATCATTATGATATTCTGGTTTTGGTTGAAAAATGTATTAAAAATAACAAAACCTGAACTGTTTTCTTCTCCTTTATCCCTTTGACTTTTCCCTCTTGCTTACTCCTCTGTTTTCCTTAGCAACTGGTATAAGGAGGAGAAAAAGAGGTGAAAAATAAACAAAAAAAAATATTTTTTAATAGAAGGAAGGGAGGGTGCTTCTGTTTCTGCCAAACAAAACAGAAATGTTGCATCAAAACAGAAAATCTGTGAAAGTGGCTCTTAGGGGAAATTTTGTGAGACTCTCTTTATTGGTATTTTTATCACCATCATCATTAATCCACTATGCTTTCTGTGCTACCTCTCACTGCTACGAAAGACTAATGATTTCTTCTGAAGTCCTGAAGCTGATCCACAGACCTCAGTTCCTGAGGCAGGGTCAGGCCATAAAAGCAGGAGTATGTCAAGCAGTGTTGCAAGGGCAATTCCAGCTGTGGAGCAGGTGATTCATGGCTCGCATCCCTGGACTAATGACCACCTTTTCCTCATCACACCTTCATCTTTCCCTGCTACAGAGCGCAAATGACAAGCAACTCTCCAGCAAGAAAGTAAACCTTTGCCACCTCAAAACATCTATGCTTTGATCAACTAATGTTCTGACCGAGGGAGATCTCACCCAATCCCTGACTTTTCCTTTCCTCCAGGAACAAGGTATCAGGCAAGGACAAGCCGATGCTAACGACATCATCAGCCCTAAACCGTTAGGGACATCTCCCTTCAGGAAGATGGGCTGCATGCGTTGCCCCAAGGTCTCCTTAGGTCAGTGGATAAAGGCCAGTATCCTCTGTAGGAAACTGCTTAAACTCAGTACTGATCAAAGCTGTGGCTCTCTAGACTCTAGGATCAAGAAACACTTTTGCACCTTTGCTTCTGAACAAAGTCAAGATAATGCACTGTGACAGCTTCTCCCTCCAAGAGATTCCAGGGCAGAGACCTCTCACCACAGTATCACATCTTGCAGTTGTGTACCTGTGCATCATGCGCAGGGCATCTAAAGAAGTTTGTATGAGCAGTATGCTACGTGATCAGCAAGTCAGAAGAATTTGTCCCAAATCTTTTCACAAATCTAGATGTAGGACAGGTTTACCCAACATTTGATAAAGCTGGTGCCAGATGCAATATAGGTACACTCAGACAAGATAGAGATGCTGGTATTTGGAAGGGGTTGTGCTGTGAGAAAATATGATAAAAATCCATAAGCTGTCAACTGAAGTGTTTTGCTTGACTACTATCAGAGGTGGGAGGGTGCAGATAGAGGTAACACTGCTCTGAGACTGCTCTGCAGGCCAGAAAGACCTTTTCCATCATTGCCTGACAAAAGGGCAGCATTGCTGTCAGGAGCAGATCTCACCTCCATGACACATCTGCAAAAACTATGTCTAAAAGCAAGGAAACCAAAGGTTTCAGCTTCATAATTTCACTGGTCTTAAAAAATAAGCAGGAGATTTTTAAGATTCAGGCTCAGTTTTCCTGCTCTGTCCAAGCTCTTTCTACAGTGAGGTAAAACAAGGAATGGTCAAGAAGTTGATGTAGTCCCACGGGGCAAAGCAAAGTGATGGGAAATGGGGTCTTGCTTTGTGCTGGGGAGGAGTTATAGAACCATAAAGAAAAAGGACTTTGACTTTAGTGACTTGTGCAGAGTGAGTAATTTATCATATTTCAAATTTTCATTTGGATTGGAGACAAACAGATTTTGGCATATTAGCTTCTCCTGTGGGTATACCCCAGATATTCTTAATCCTTGGTGGGAAGCATTATCCTGGAAAGAACTGGGCAGGTTGAGGGGTGAGTCACCGCCCTTGTTCCTTCAGCTGATGGGATGTGTTCAGTCCCCAGGGAAATTAGGGAGAAATGCAACCTCCCTACTAATAGGTCCAACAGAAGAGGCATCCCAGCCAGCTGTGAAAGACTGATACGGACATAACAGCATTAGGCTTTGCCGTTTCCCTTGGACTCAGTCAGTTTGTGACCATGCGCTGTGGGCAGCTTTGGCCACTGCAGTGACCGGTGGACCATGTCATGAGTAAGAGACAGCTCTGCCTCCGTGCTGCAGCTTGCAGCAAGACCAACACAGCAACAGAAGCTGGGGATATCATGTCTGTGCCTGAGCAGAGACAAACTCCTGATGGTATAACAACACACAAAGAAAGGCAGGATTAACCATGCAAGGCATTTGTACAGAGAATGATGGACCCTTCTCCGTAGCCTTCGTCGTGACACTGGTCTGTAAAACTAAAAGGCTGTTGCAAAAACTGAGTTTGATCAGCCTCCATGTGCTGAGGAGAACCAGCAAGCAGCATGATGGCTATTTGCACTTCCCTTGGCTTCAGGCCGCAGGAAGACTCTAAAGTAAATGAAAGCAAAGTAGGAAGAACATGAATGCCCCTGCTCCCAGTGTGCTGTGTATAGGTGGCTGACACAGAGAAGATGAGAGGAAATAGGGAGCAGAGCACCACATGGTTGACAGTTGACAGTTGCCATCTGCTAAGCATGTTGCAAGTGGCTGCCACCATGCTTGGAAGAAAGCGAGTGAGGTATGGCCAGGAGAGAGCAGGGAAAAGACTGCGCAGCAAGTGAAGGAGGCAGAGGAAGTTGAGGTAGGTTCAAGGAGTAAAGAGCCGCTCAGCAGCGATGGGAGCGTGGGAGGAGAGGGTTGGCTAGGGCAGAAACATCTGCAGGAGAGTAGGAGGGAAACAGACACATGTAAGGGGATGGAGTGAGGGGCAGCAGGAGAGCAGGAGGGAAACAGACACATGTAAGGGGATGGAGTGAGGGGCAGCAGGAGAGCAGGGAAAGCGGTGTGTCGAAAGGGCCCTGCAAGGATCACACCAGAGAGAGAAATCTTTCCTTTAGGGGTTGCAAGTCACAATTACACTGGCTGGATTAGGGGGACATGACACAGAAACTGAAAGCAGAAGTGGTTTATCCAAAGAGCAAACGTCTCTGCTAAGAGGTTATCTAGAGAAGTATGGAGACATTAATTTAGGAGGCAATATTTAACCTTGGCAGCTGCCTTACCCAGTCCCCTGAACAAGGCAGATGAAACCTGATGGATATTTCTTGTTTAGTTCATGTTCCTAATTTATACAATGATAACAAGGAAAGCACTGCTCTGCCATTGTATATCTATAGGTCAGAAGTTTAAGGTTTTAGTATTGCCATCAGGTTTTTTTTAAACAATTAAATACCCAGGCTGGACACTGTATATCTTGCCCACTAGCTGGCATTCTGCAGCAACAGCCTCATTTGTATTCTGTCTTTTACTTGAGCAAAAAAACCCACTCTGCATTGCCACAACTAAGTACTTCCCCACTGCGATACAGAGATTGCCAAACAGTCACACTAAATTCAACATATTCCTGCTAACATATTTTATTCATACTGATGGTCTGCTTCACAGTGTGTTCCCAAAGACTTGCTTTAAAATTTAAGCTCCAGACTTCTAACAAAATACATAAAGCAAAATAAAGTATCTTTTTCTACGTAACTGTACAATGAAGCAGCCTCTCCTTCAAGGCTGAGCTATCACAGATTTCAGGCTGGGTTTTTTTCCCCACACGGGGCTTGAGTGTCTTCCTGTACAAAGGAGAAATTTGTGACTTCCTAAGGAGTTGTCTATGAAGTCCTGCTCTTTTTCCAGTTAAAAACTAATTTCAGGCTATGGAGAAGTTTTGGACTGGATGATCCCACAAAGTAAGGCTTCCTCCAAGATCGCGTTCATGAGCGGACCCCACCAGGACACGCAAAATCCCTGACACCAAACCAACCCTTGGGGCACTGTATTTCTGTCTTGAGGAGCAGGAGTAGCCATTACCTGTAGGGGATTAAAGTCTCACTGGCCCCTCTTGGTTGGATCTTCACACAGTAGCCTTTTCCTTACACTCTGATTTTGTTTATGAAAGGAAATCCAGCTAAACCCATGTGGTAACTTCAAGTAAGGCATTGGAGGGAATGTGATGGCTTTGTGGGCCAGAGCCATTTTTCATAGGGCTCTCCTTTGCTGTCAGCTAGTCCAGGGTTTCACCTGTGGGTTTGGGCAGAACTTACAGGAGCATCCTCCAAGTACAATAAAGGCTGTGTAACATCCGGCCTCAAGCTACACGAGCCATGACACTGTCACACATTACATACTCTGGGGGCTGGGAAGTATCTGGGCTAAACTAGACTCTTTCCACAGCCCACGGGGAAAGACAGGATCTCCAGGGGATGGCTCACAGCCTCTCAAATATGTTTTAGGGTAGGAGGACTCACCACTACTTGTCCGATACTCAAACTGAATGAGGCAGATCTATCCTTTCTTTTGTGGGCAGAGTAAAACACCTGGGGAGAAATGGGGAAAAAAGAAATGTAACCAGCTGGCAGTGAGCTGTGTCAGGACCAGCAGGCCAGAAAAGATGCCTCCCCTTACCCTGCATGAGTAATTTCCTGCAACACTTGAGTTTCCCCTCACTGACTCTTGTTAGCAACTGCTTTTTGAATTTTTGCTGGCATCAGTATGAGTCCACCCTTGGTGCCACATACACTCCCTACAGTCATGAGGTTGAGCACTGCCCGATGAGTGACAGTGCAGTCCAGGGATGGCAAGACTGGGCTGCTCCATGGGGGAAGGCGAGCTGGGAGTCGAACAAAGTGATCAGGGCAGGTCCAGTGGCAATAACCATGGTCAGCCACAGTCCAGTGATGTCCAGGCAAGGCCAAAGTTACAAGGAAGGTCTGAGATCAAGCCAGGGTCTCGAGCCACTGTGGTCCAAGGCTAGACACAGCGCACACTTGACACAGCTCAGGCAAGAGCTCATGCCAAGGGACTGAGCTTCTACCCTGCCCCTGGGCCAGCGGGTGATGGAGGGTCAAGAGGAGGCTGGTCGGGGCAATGGCAGCCCGTGTACTCCAGTCTACTGCTGCTGGTGTACTCCAGTTCCTGACAGCCATCATGAGGGGAAGCCTGGGAATAGCGTTACCCCTTGGCTGGTTAAGCACTTCTAAAACTTACCCAGTAACAGGACTTGCCCTCAGACATTCAGCTTTCCAATTGCCACCATACTTTATACTAAGACCTCTTCCTCTCCCACTCTTCAATGTTACGTGACTATTAATAGACTCTCCTGCGAGGAGCTGGAAGCAGAGGGAAAGCTAAGAAAATTATATTATGAAATGCTACAGTCGATGCCCTGCAAAGGAGCGGAGGAGAGATGCTCACTGCCAGCTTCTCCTCCCACCAGAGCCTCCCAGGCAGCACCAGCTACCTGGCTCGAGCAGCTCAGCCACAGCTATAATTCAGTGTGAGTCAAAAATTTTATTTCAGCAGGAAAAGCTGAAACAGCAGAGGGCTTCTTGTCACTGTCTCTGGACAAGCCCAGGAGAGGCAGAAATGGTTTGTTTAATGCCGTCTCTCATTATTCCTGGCACTTTATGACTAATTAAGTGTCCTAGTTTTGTAACTAACTCCTGCTGAGCTCAACATTTGATACACATTTATGGGTGGCCTGTTGGCTATAATAACAATTGAACTATTCATAATCCCCCTAACCATGTTAACTCCTTCCTTTGCATGCCAAGCTTCCTTTAAACAACTGTAAGATAAAGATACTGGGGGCTTCAGTTCTTAACGCAGAATGAGTTACATTTATCTGGACAATTAATTAACGTAGCTATGTGCTGCAATTAGACACACTTGTTCTGAGCCCAGATAAACTATGCTGTGTCCTAATACCTTTACACTGCTCCCCTTCTGTATCTACTATGCTTTTTACCATGGATGTATCCATGCAGGTGGATGCCTGATACCGATTCCCCTCAGAAGGTCAGCAGCACACACATCAGTATTCATTCACTTGTATGGAACGGGAACAGGAGCCAAATGATCCTTCTTGCCCATTACAGGCGGGAATTAGAAGTTCCAGAACCTTCTTGTGATATGACTGATCTTGTCAGCTTCTCCCCTGTTTTCCAGCTTGCTTTCTTTGCAAAAGATCAGTGAGAATTCAAACCAGAGCCCAGCAACGTTGACCCAGCCTGACAACTGATGCAAACAGGGCAACCACAAGCACTCAGCACAAGTTTGACAGACACGAGTATTTTTCGAGATGACAGCACATTTAACCTGTCTCTTCTGAAAGCATCATGCACAATCACCTCGGAGATAGGTAGACAAGTCTGCGATTTAGGTTAATTTTTCTTTCATTCACTTGAAGCACCGAGTCATTTAGCCTGGCCACTCTGAAAAGATGTGACTTTGCGTATACAGTTGAACAAATCCAGTCCGTGTATATTTTGGAGCATGATTGAAAAGTCACCAACAAAATCACACAGGTCTAAACTGAAGGTCAGTATCTTGGGTTACTTTAAACTCAAGGTGGAAGTTATTTGCAGCTTCAACCAAAGAGTCTGTCATAGAAGTGTGCCTGATTTCAGACTACTTTGGACAAGAACTCCCAGAAATTCAGCAGTGTGTAGGACAGTATTCAAGAAGGCTTTGTACTGGGTCTGGCTGGGATGGAGTTAACCTTCTTCCAGCAGCCTGTATGGTGCTGTGCCTTGCATCTGTGGCTAAAATAGCATTGGTAACACACCAGTGTTTTGGTTATTGCTGAGCAGCGCTTGCAAGAGCATCAAGGCTTTCTCTCCACTGCCCCACCACCAACTTTAAAGGAGATGGGCAAGAGGCTGGGCAAGAGTTTGGGAGGAGAAGTAACTGGGACAGCTGACCCAAACAACCAAAGGGATATCCCATACCATATGATGCCATGCTCAGAAATAAAAGCTGAGGGAAAGGAGGATGATGGGAGGACATTTGTGGTGATGTCATTTGTCTTCTCAAGCAACCACTATGCATACTGAGGCCCTGCTTCCCAAAACGTAGCAGGACATCTGCCTGCTGATGGGACGTAGTGAATTAATTCCTCTTTTTGTTTTGCTTCTGTATGCAGCTTTTGCTTTTCTTAATAATTGTACTTCTCTCAACCCCTGAGCTTTTCCATGCACCTTTCTCCCCTAGTCCTTTTGAGGAAGAGGAGTGAGAGAACAGCTGGGTGGGCGTCTGGCAGCCAGTCAAGGTCAACCCTCCACCTTTGTCCAGGGTTCTGGACAAAGATTAATTTTCTTGGCTGGTTCTTTCCGTTTTGGTTACTGCTGATCACAAAGAAATCAGATGATGCAAACTTCAAAGGCATTTTCGTATGAAAATTGTCAATCTGATTCAATACTGCCAACCTCAAACATTCAATAATCACCAGTCCTGATTAAAAAGAAGAAAAACACTTAGGGTCTTACCTTTTAAGTCTTGGTGTTTGAGCCCAAAAGGATGTGGTTTTATGACCAGGATATTCTAGTTCAAGCCTGTGTTGCCCTACTGAGAGTGGCCCTACACTCACTAGTGCCTGGTTTATATTCCTGCTGCTTGTCTTATGTCAGCACTAGCAGCCAGGAGTAGAGTCAAACAAGCTTCATGATCTGGCTGGCAAAAACAGGGTCTTGTTCATTCCACAAAATCTTTTGTTTCAAAGGTGGTTTGCAGTAGCAGCCAGGCTGTGTTCAGAGTCTGCCGTAGGGTGGCCCAGAAGGAGCAGATGACGCAGGAGGTCCGCACAGGAGTCGGGTTTGTCACCGCAGCATTTCTCACTGTGTGCAGCAGTTCCTGCCAGCAGGAAAAAAAACAGTCACTGATTTCAGTCAAGTGCTTTGACTGCAGTATTTCTGTCTTTGTCCTGCATTGCTTTATGCAAGGTTTAGACACTATTGGTGTCTTGGGCTTTTGCTGAAGGATGGTGTTTTAAAGTTAGAGACATGGCTGTTATGAAATGAAGAAAATGCACAAAATCACCTCTGGAGGAGTGAAAACAACATATTGCAATGCACAGGCTTGAGTGTCAGAGAATACACTTCCCTGGAAGGGATTTAGTTACTTTCTTACCTCATGAAATAAGTGACTCTCTCAGATAAGACTCCCTGTAGGGAACTTGATCCTTTGGGAGGGAGGATGAGTTAGTGATTAGAGATGAAATGCAAAGGTGTTTTCAGCATAGCGGCTGGCTCCTCAGTTTTCTAATACAGTACATTACATTGTTAATGGAAATGTAGCTTTGCACCTTCTGTTTTTCTCCCAGTAGAATTAATTTCAACACTGTTTGCATGCCAAGCATGCACACTCACAGCTGTGAGCTCTGGGGAGAGGGAGAAGGCACAGCTTGGACCTGCACAGATAAGATCACAAAAGAGTCTACAACAGGACTGGGAGCTGAACCCGCTGCCTTTGCCAAGTGACTTCACTGCAAGACCATCTTTGCTCCTGCTCACAGGAACTGTCCCGCACCATTACAGACAGACCTCGGGAGCCAGCAGATTGGGGGGGAAAAGCATCTGGCTGTTTCAAAGTCCTTTGGGAGACCTGCAGGGACAGGAGTTTTCTGTTTCACTCTGTGATGCAGCAAAGAGGGGGAAACCCACCCACCATTTCCCACAGAGCAGCTATCCCTTCCCAGTACGCTAATCCAACCTGCACCCCTGTTCCTGCCAGGAATCTCTGTGTTTCAAGGCTGCATGTGTCATTCATTAAGAAATAAGAGAGAGCAGGGAGGGACAGCTTTTAAAGAAGCAGGCCGTGCGCGGGCAGGGAAACACAGGCTGCCAAGTCTTTGAGAACCCTCAAAGATGAAAGTACCACTGGAGTGCCACATGGCAGTGCTGCTGGTATATGTACCGTGCTGCTAGAGTAGCTCTCCACATGCCGCTTATGGAGAGAGAGAATCGAGGAGCTAGAGACGCCCAGCTCACTAAATCTGATGGTCACGAAATGGGAGAGCAAAGGGAGTAAATTGCTCCATGCAGCAGGAACCACTGTTCCAAGCTGAAAGACCTGGGAAACAAAGCAACAGGGCGTGTAAGGCCTTCCTTGAGAGCTGACTGCAAATGAAGCAGCTTGGTTCCCACTTGGATTTGCAGCTGCATGTCTGCGAAGAAAATGAGGGTGGAAAAGCTGGAGAAACACCGGGAAAGAGTTTCTGAGAGGACGGCAGGCTTGTACTTGAGAGGGGGAAAACTACCTCCTGCTGTGGGGGGTGTGCTCAAAGGTGCACAAACTGCAGGAATATCCAACTTGTATTTCATCCTGCTGGAAGCAAGTCACAAAGCCCCAACTCCTAATTAGCTGCTCAGATCAAAAGGCGATTATCTATTTTTCAAGGGCTTAGGTAAAAGAAGAGTGAAATCATAAGATGCGAGGCAGAGTTTCTGCTCTCTTATTGCAGTGCCAAAGTGCAGCATCTTCAATAAAGTCAGCAATAGTATTTTGTGTGTGCTTACGAGCAAACTGTAATCCCTCATTCAACATTACTCGAGTCTGTAGTTACCCCAGTGTAAATGAGGCCATAACTATATATACACAGCCATTAACTTACTTGGTTTCAATCAGCAGAACTGCTTGTCCTTGCTTTGTGTACAGAAAGAAGAAAAACCAGCAGAAAACTTGTTTACTGGCAAGTTTGTTTCCAGAAAGACAACTTGTGTGTATTTTTTACATCTCTGGAGAACAAAGCTCTTAATACTGACAAGACAGAAACTTCCTGAAGTCAAAACCTACAGGGCAGAGCTTGCTTGCTTTGCCTCACGTTCATCAGCGGAGGGTGATTCGTGAACCTGTCAATAAAGTTTATCAGGGCCGTGAGTCACCACAGGATAATCCTGAAGGTTATCTGGTGGCTTATCCCACCAGCCCGGCCTTGGTTAAAGAATCAAAGAGATGATTAGGAGCTGAAAGTCAATAACGGCGGGATTTGGCAACTTCCAGTCTGCCCGCGGTACGTTCCTGATGCAACACTGAGTAGTTTGTTTAAATGTGTGAGGTGGAAGCCTGCGAAAGAGAGCGCGGCGACGGCCGCCCCGTTGTCCCCTGGGCACCCAACAAATTCAACAGCACAGCACCCCTTACACCTCAGCCCTGCCCTGGACGTCCTTCTCTCTCCCGGGGGAGGGCGACAGGCCATTGAACCTGCTGGGATCAGCCCCCACACAACCCCCGAAATACCGCGGGGTGGCGGCGGGGGGGAGGGGAGGGGGACACACACACAGAGGCTGCTCCCGCCCGTCGCGGCGCAGCCCGGGCGGGCCAGCAGGGGGCGCGGCGGCGGTGCGCGCCCCCGCGGGGGGCGGGGCTCCTCCTCCGGCGGCGCGAGGCCGGCACCGCCTCCCGCGGCTGCGCATTGAGCGGGGCCGCGGCGGCGGGATCACCAAGATGGCGGCCGGGCCTCCTCTCACCCCCTCCGAGGCGTACCGGGCCAACCGCTACGTCTCGCTGCCGGCCGAGCTCGACCCCAGTACCTACGAGGCGTCGGCGGAGAAGCGCCGTGCCGAGGCCGAGCGCTTGGCTATCCGCGCCCGCCTCAAGCGGCAGTACCAGCTGCAGCTCAACAACCCCAACCCACCGGCCGTCATCGTGAGTGGGGAGGGCTGGGGGGAGCGGGCCTTGTCTGCCTCAGCCGGCGTCTCGGAGCGGGGCTGAGGCCTTGGTCCCTGCGGACGGGGCGCTGCCCCCCCCGCCCCGCCCCGTGACCTTGGCGCCCTTGCCGGCGTGGGCCGGGAGGTAGCCGGGGGCTTTCTAGGCCCCAGCCCAGCAGCGGGGGCCGCGCCGAGTTGAGTGGCCGTTGCAGGGGACCCTCACTGTGGTTTTCTTTCCAACCCAGGAAGATCCTGCCTTGCTCCGCTGGGCCTATGCTAGGACGCACAACGTCTACCCTACTTTCCGCCCGACGCCTAAGACGTCCTTCCTAGGAGCTCTCTTTGCGATAGGCCCTCTCCTCTTCTGGGCTGCTGTCTTCAAAGCTGACAGGGTAAGTCGGTTGACAACGCTGAACGTCAGTGAACACCAAATTGTAAAATGTGGGTCTGCCTGGAGACTTAATCGGTGGGATCCTCTTGCACCCAAGAACGATTAATACAATTAAAGTAATGAGTGAAGCAAGGCTGATACTGAGCCTGCTATCTCAAAGCCTCATAACCGGTTGCAAAGTCCTGATGTGCTAGGAGCCCCTGTACCATACCTTTGGGTACGGTCAGTCACAGCTGATCAGGATATTTTGCCATAATAAAGCTCTGTAGCACTGACAGTGTAAATTAATTGTAAGAGACTATTATTTTTAGCTGTTGACATGCAGTAACTGCGCTTTCTAAAATAAATAGGGAGCTTATGGATGACAGATCTAGCAACATCTCTGTGAATTGCTTGACTATTCCTGTAATCTCATGAAGCAAATGGGGAGGAGTACTTACTCTGATTGCAGTGCCAGATCTCAGCTGGATGTTCAAGATTTTGGAAGGTTTATCTTGCTTCTGTTCTAACTCCTGACATGTAGGCGTCAGAATCTGAGCAATGGTAGATCATTCTGAAAAAACTGAGCTATATGCATCCATAAGAAAATGCTACGTGACTGGCAGACAGTAGCTGTTTTTACTAGTGAATTTGTGGCTATTGTAAATACTTTTATTTCCCTGTTTTGCACAAAAGTAGCATTTTTAGATCAAGTCATAAACTGAGAAGCACAAACATCAATTAAAATTAATAGAATATTTGTAGGGAATGTTGTTTTCTAGGATGAATTGAAAATACAGGTTTTAGGAAATATGCCAAGCATGTTGATATAAATATTTTTGAGACTTCAGCATCTCTGCAGTATTTTGTCACGCTGGCTTTGTTTTTTATGTGAAGCCATCAAATGCGGCTTAGCATGTGAGTGCTTCAAAACAAACCTGTGTGACTGAAATCTAGACATACTTGTCTGGGAATATTTAAGCTGAAGTCTTTAAATGTAGTCTCCAGGATGATTTGTTTTCCTTTATTCCACTTCCTTTACTGATGTTTGGGGATTTTTCTTGGTTTTCTGGTAGTATATAAAGCACAATAGCTATTATACGCTTTTCTCTGAGGAATGTTTGTTGTGTGTCTGGGAAAGCGAGAGACAAATTGCTAAATCTTAAGCAAGTCTTCTGGTTTTATGCAGCAGAAGGAATCTGGGCAATATCTGCAGTGTCTGTGTACTGTAACAATACCTGTCGGAATGGTACATGACTGTAGAGTGAGATACAAATGGGCTGAAAGTGAATAGAGGCACATTTAGGCAAGTTATTAGGAAGCTTCTCCATAATCAGATCTCTAAACTGGATTATTCAGCCAGAAGGAGGAGGTAGAAACTAAAATGTATAAATTAAGTGTGATGTTACTAGTTTGATGAAAAATACGTCACAGGAATTGGTCTCTGCTGGCCTGTGAGAGTAGCTAGACATGAAGAGAGGTCAATCTGAGCATGTCTTCCATAGCTGGTAGGTGAAGCTAAATACCTTGTTCTTTCTTACTTTTCAACCACAACAGCTGTTACCAGAGTTTGTGTTACAGAATCATTTAGGTTGGAAAAGACCCTTAAGATCACAAGTGGTGCTATCTTCCTATAGTCCATGCCGAAATACTAGAACTGCTTTTCTTTTATCCCGGGCTGGTTGAAACTTCTTCTCTAACAGGATAATGATGAATGTTCTCTTTCTTCCACAGGATCGTAAAGAGAAGCTTATCCAAGAAGGTAAATACAAGCGACCGTTCAGTGTATTTTAAGTTCCTAGAATTGCAGCGCTGTTCATGGGATATAAATAAAATGTGTGCTGACGTTTCTCCTTTGTAAGAATAAATCTTAATTGCTCATTGATTGTCTTGCGTCTTTAGCAATTATGGAAAGCGTACAAACGCAGGATCTTTATATCTAACGCAGAGAGAGAGAGGGTGTCGGGAACTCAACCAGTGTACTGCTTTGGTCTATGTACAGAGGCTTCTTTTAAACCATGGAAGTTGCTGCTGTCAGAGCAGCACAGGCTGAAGTTTAAAATTAGTAGCAGGCTAAAATGTTAAGCAAGCCCAAAGCAGTTTGCTAAAGAAGTACTTGCTTGCCTACTAGGTATTTCTTCCTGGCATCGGTTTGACTGTGTACTTTTCACTAATCGGATAACAGGCAAGTTCTGTGATGCATTTTTAGTAACTTTAGGAGCCTGCTTGACTGCTCTCAGTAAGTTGAGTTCATTTTTCTTTTCCCTAATAAAATACAAGCCATGCATTTGTTTGTGGCAATAAACTTCTGGATAAAATTACTGTACTAGATTTGGAGATAGTGAGCTGAACATTGCCATGCTATATGTCACTAGCATTTCTGTGATTCCTGTGAGTGGGAGACAAGAAGTAAGAAGATAAGGCTTTTTAATTTTTGACACTGATTCCCTTACAGTATAGGAGAATTCCATTTCACCCCTGCAAATGGGCTGTGATTAAAAAAAACCCAAGCAACAAAAAACCCAAGCGTAACTGAACCTTGTCTCTGCAAAGATGCCTTCTCTGCTTATTCTTGTAAGAACACAAGTCTTTTCTGCACAGGTTAACTGGTATAGGGGGGCTTGGGAATTGCTACTGCCAAAGGACTGAAATGTGAGTGCAAGGAAAAGATTTTTAATTTAGACTTGAATTTTTACATGGCCTGTAATAGGTGCCATTGCGATCCAAACATTCTCATCCTCAGAATGTCTCATTCTTCAGACATTATACAGGAGCGGTTTCTTCACAAATGTTGAGGTCAATGCCAAAAGCTCAGGCTGATGCAAAAGTTGAAAACTTCCCTCTGCCTGCTGGGAAACAGCCTATGTGAAGTTGGCAAAAGCAGCTCTACCAAGTCCCTTTCCTGCATGATTAGGATGTAGATACGGGCTGTTTGCAGTCCCCCTCCATCAGAGTGAGGTAATGAGCTTTTTCACATCATCCCAGAAGGGCTGAGGTCGGAAGGGGCCTCTCGAGCTCATCTGGTCCAGCCCCCCCTGCTCGAGCAGGGCCACCTATGCCAGTTGTCCAAGACCGTGTCCATATGGCTTTTATCTCCCAGGGTGGAGACTCCACAACCTCTCTGGACAACCTGCACTAGTACTCGGTCACCCTCACAGTAAAAACATGTTTCCTGATGATTTATTTAAAATTTTGGGGTTTTTTTTGTTTGTTTTTGTTTTTTAAAAAGTGTTTCCCGTTGTGGCTCTTCCTTCCTGTCTGGGTCATGAAATGTTGGGGCTGTAGGGAGCTGGGCACTAATGCTGTGTGCAGCAGCTGTGCGCGGCCGTGGCCTGCTTTTGCAATCCTGCATGGGCTCCCAGCAACCCTCTTGCACCTCTCTCTGCAGTTTGTCCTTCTGCTAGCTTAACTAAAGCAAACCCAGATGATTCTCTCTGCAGAACAGCTTCTCAAAGACTGTCACAAATGATACTGCAAGATACGGCTGTGGGTCAGTGCAGAGAGGCATCAATGCATGGAGAAAGTGGTATTTAGGGAAAGAAATAGTTGCTTGTCTGAGCATGCTAAATTAACTATCTTCCTGCTGCCACAAACTAATTTGATCTCCCAGGACCCATTTCCTCAGCTAATTGGAACTTGAGTTGCCACATATGTAAATTCTCCCTTGCAGCTGTATTCGTTTCAGGCCAGTGGAGCAAATGGTTTGGGATGGGTTGTAGAGGAGCGCAGAGCCCCTCGTCTTTTAGGCCAGCCTCGGATTGTCGCTCGCGGCACCTGCTGCAGCCCTTTCCTTTGCAGATGAGAGGGTCTGATGCTATGTCCCTGCAGGTTTGAGCATGGTGCTTGGGGAAAGGCTGCCCTACTTACCTCTCTCGTTACCTGCAGAACTCTCTGAGCTGTTTTCTTGCAAGAAACGAAGGTGCTATGCTGCTGGAGGTGGGGTTGGTGGTTTGAGGTAGTGGTGCTGGGTGCGTAGAGGAAGGAAAGGGGAGTTTCCCTTCAGAAATGTAAGGTGAAGACAGGAGAGTGAATGTGCCTCGCGGAATTTCACCCTTGATTGATGTGTTACCACCTGCGTCTGCTTCAGTGATGAGTCTATAGCAAGAGAAACTCAAGTCCGCAGGTCACTGGATGATAATTTAGGTCCCAAACAGAAAACAAGCTCTTCCCCTCTGCCTGAGAAACTTTTAGACCTCATTTATCCCTGGATCAGTCTGATTAAATCAGCTTCTCTGGCAAATTGATTCTCCTGAATGTCCTTTTCTGAGCTGGCTATTTTAGAGTAAACATTTCCCTGTAGGTTTTATAATGTAATACTTTGCTCAAAGCTGATGCCTTTTTTTTCCCCAAGGATCTGGTGCAGATCCAAAACCGATGATGGAGGTAACTGACTGAAGTTAGGAGTCGCAGCTCAATGTTTCCTTCTTTTTTGGAAAATTGAGGATTGTTTCTCTTGGGAAGTAAGAAACATAGATCCTGATGGCACCAAGCTTAGTAACTGTTTCACGTGGGTACGTGTTAAAGGGCAGGCCCGAGGTCTGGGGTGCCTGGGCTGTGCTCCTGGTTGCCACCCGACCTGGGCCTTCGCTTTCTGCCTCCACCCTGTGGAACTCACCAGCCGGGGGAGAGACTTGCGTACTCCAATTAATTTTGAGGTCCTCCACGATGTTGTCCGCACTTGAGCTTTCTTCCGGATGCCTTCCCAGGAACAAACGCCTGGACTGGCCAGACAAGCACTTTCACATTTGCTATGCTGCAAATCAGCACTTAACTAGGGAGAGAATTTGTCAAGTGCTGACAAACAAGTCAATGTTGAAGGATGGCCAGGGTGTGGGGCTGGAAAGGAAACTTCCCCTCACTCTAGCAGTGAAGCACTTTGGATTCTCCAACCTCTTCTAATTTCTACTAATTGTCTACTTTTCTGACAATCAGGTCATTCCTTGGCAACCCTCCACAGATCAGCAGGTTGAAGCGGCCTGCTCTAATAGGAGGCTTAGGTCTGGTAGAGCCTTTAGCTCTGTTTGTAAAGCTCTTCCCCTACAGACAGCATAAAATGCTTTGTTGATCCCTAGCTTCTCCCTGTGAAAGACACACCGGGTTGTATTTTTAGGAGGCCCTGTGAACAGGCGCTGGCTGTCACCTCGTGTCCGCACAAGGTACAGCCTTCACAGGAACTACATGCGGTGAGAGCCGCGCAAGTACTTCAGCGTCAGCGTGTCACCAGGAAAGCTTTAATTGGATACTTGAAAGTTAAGAATAATGGTGGGCTTTTTTACCGCATTTCCCAAGTTACATAGGGATGATCATTTTCGTGGCTCGGTGGCTGCTGGAAATGCCATCTTGTGCTGCAGCAGACTGCGTTGTCCGAGTCAACTGTGCCACCACACGTGGGTGTGCTGGATTTCCCTGCCTTCACACATGTATTGCAAGTGACAAATACTTCTCTTTACTTGCGCTTAGGGTTGAAATGGCTTTTCAGAGGTTCCCAGCACTTGTAGTAGTTTTTGTCTAGGCAGTTGGAGGTCTGGAGGCCCCATTTGGTGACGGCGAGACTGAGGGACGTTTCGAACATGAAGGCCTGTTGGGAAGAGGGAAGGTGGGTTAGGGCGAGAGAGCGATAGTTTTAAATCCAGGTAAGGTGACTCTGCTCTGCCACAACCAGGAGTTGTATGCATGGTCCAGTACTGCCAGGTTCTGCCTCCAGTCTGAACAACTCAGGGCAGAACGCTCTTCAGAGCTGGCATTGCAACGCTGGTATTAACCAGGTCTCAGGACTGGCTTCAGACTCCCTGCATGCCCAGGAAAGCCGGGTTGTTCCAGAAGCTCTAGTTCAAGGTCTGTTGATGATCATCATTAGATTTTAGGGAGGTGGAGAAAGGAGGACAGCCAGGGGTTTCGCTTCTTTGTCCATAGGCTAAGACAAAAATTAAATTAATCAGTGTGAAAATTCCCACCTTCCTGCTCAGGCAACAATTTATGTGGGCAGATGACCAAAGCTGCCTGGCATCACATGTCTCCAGGGGAGCTCCTGGGAGCTGAACGCTGCTGATCGGTAAGGGAGGTGAATGCTGCAGCACTTTTGTCCAAGTACTTTTCCAACTTGCCAGCGAGAAGCCAGGCTGTACTTTGGGAGTGGCACAGCGGCACTATGCCATGCTGTATTCAACATCTTACTAGCTCCCTTGTCTCCTTACCATGGTCCCTTCCGCAACCCTCTCAGGCTCCAGCTTGGCTTTGCTTGCCTTCTCGAAACAGTCAGCATCCGGCCCGTGAGGAGTCATCATGCTGTGCAAGCTGGCCCCTCCAGGCTGGAAGCCTTCCTCCTTTGCTTCGTAGTGGCCTTTGATGAGCCCCATAAACTCGCTCATGCAGTTCCCTGCAAGAGGCAGAGAGAAGAGGTTGCAACGCAGTGGGATTGGGAGGCATCGCAGCTGGGCTGTGAGCTCCTTGAAACCCACGAGCCAAGCTGGGCCACGCAGTGGGTGGAGTGGAGGTTCCTAGGCAGGGTATCACATGAGAGGACATCAGGGATCCTACAGGTGATGCTTGTAAAACTGTACAGGATTTATTCCACTCTTAATTATCTGGATTCAGAAACAGAGCTCTCTAATAAAGGTGCATTGTTGTTGGCAGACCTGTGCTTTTCCTGCCACCTCGAGCTGTGTAAGTACTACACCTGCATATGGACTGCGTGGTGTAACCTGATATTTACGGACTTGGATTAGAGATCTTAAAGTGCTGGAAAGGAAGTTCTGTGTAATCATCCCTGTGTTACAGGTACAAAATGCCTGGCCAACAGTCTGGTGAGAGATCCTGGTCTGCTCTCCCAGGTTATAAGCATGAAATCATTTTGTTCTATATTCTTCCACCAGTGCCAGTCCAGCCAGGTGCTTCAGTACCTTATGCTTTTGATTCATGCATCATCCACCTGTTTCTCAAGAGCCACTGTACGCCTAAAGACAAGGAGCCAAATTCTGTCCTTCCCTGAGGAAGAATACTTTGAGTAGAGCCTCTGAAACCAATGGAGTAATGTACCACTAACTTATGTAAGGATGGCTATATGTAATCATTCAGTACTTACTGAGTTATGCTCCCTGTAAAGGAAGTGCTTTAACAGCTGCTATCTCAAGCTTTCAGCTTTAGTAGACCTGATGTGACTAAACAACGTGGCAACTTTCTGCTTAGCAGTCAGTTTTTGCAAAACCAGGACACGCTTCTGTAGCTATGTTATATATATATATATATATATATATAGCCCTTTTTAACCACTAGTTTGGTCTTCGTTAAGTACAATCCAGGGTCTGAATGTTTAACAATAAAACTAATTTAGCTCCAAGCAGAGTTGGCCTATATATGTATGCAAACATTCATTAATTTTCATCCCAAGTTGTCAGTGTCTCATGTAAGACTGGATTGTTATGGGCTTTTCGCAGAACCTGCTCATGTACTGTGCTGGGCACGTTCAGACTGCTGTAGAGACTCCCAGAGCTGGATTGCCAACGCGTCTGCAACAGGACTCGTAATATCGCTTAGGAAGAATGGGCAGGTGAGCAGGAAACAGGCTGGGACTGAAGAGATGAACTGAATCCAGTTTCTTATTTGTTCGCAGATTTCCTACATGACCCCCAACAACTTAGGTGTGCCTCCATTCCCTAGCAGTAAAATAGCATTGTCTTCTACCAGCAGGATGTTGTGAAGTTAAAATCCCTTAGTGGCCATTAGATATTAGGTCCCATCATAATGAGAATCACACAAGTGCTCTCAGACACAGGTCCCATATATACCCACGGTACAAAAACTGCATCAGACATTTTTTCAACCTGTGGTCCAAAGACCGTGGGAGTAATTCACAGCCTCCAAGGATATAGAAAGGTGACCAAGAGAAGTCCATATTTATGATGAGCTGCACAGCCACCTTTGTATGTGAAATTGTTATGGTGTCAAGGGGGAATATTTTTGGACCACTATTGCTATATTTATACTTGGGGCAAAGCTAATGCAAGATGAAAACCGTGACTCTGAGTGCACCAAAATTCTCTGAACACAGGCTTTCCATTGCACCTGAGAAGAGGAGGGAACGGGGAATTGCTGGGAAACAAAATAGGCCTCGTGAAATATTTGGAGAGAGGAGAGTTCAGCAGCACTGAACTTGTGCTAAGCCTACCCCAGAGTTGCTCTCTCCTCTTATGCCTCTCTTAATGGCACAAGATTCTCATCATGGCACTAATTTCAGAGGGAACTAAGGTGCTCAGTGTCTTGATAACTGACTGTTGCGGTGTCTGACTTACCCACTCAAGCTCTGCCCCTCCATGCCTGGGATAGTGTAGACAACCAACCTGCTCGTCATGAATTTAGTGCTCAAGGCTATGGCCGAGGTATTGAGGTCAAGTGAGCAGCTGTGGTAGCTGTCTGCATGGGTACTCTTGGATCACAACATGGACAAAAGAAGGAGAGTTATTTCAGCTCTCTTTTACCACAGACAAAGAAAGGCTGAACAACTTCATGTTTGTTACGGCTCACAACACATTCGTGGAAAGTTAGCACAGCTCTTTTGATGAGCAGCAACTTAATCGTGGTTAACCAGCAGAGTGTCTCACCTCTTAGGGTCTAATAAAAGTGACTTGGCACTATCCCAGCCAGTCAAGAGACATGTTTCCATGTCACATTCATTATTGCGAATGAAAGCAGAATGACAGGGCAGGACTTTGCCTCTGGGATTTACTGAGATGGCTGCACAGCTGCCTACTGTACTTGCAAGTGCCGCTAATTCTGTCAGCCCCCAAGATGCTTAGAAATATGCCTAAGTAGCAGGAGGAGCTGGCTATTAAACTGTGGTTAGTAAGTGTGCAGAAAGCCTCTCAGCTCTTCAAAGTGACCATAGTGTGACCTCGATAGCTTCTGAGATGGGGCCTTTTAGCTGTTGGCAGAAGGGGTGCAAGACAGGCAAGCATTCCCCCTCAGTCTCACGGAGCAGCATGCCTCACCCCCACCCTGGAAGGACAGTCCCATGTGGGGAACTGGATTTCTAGCATCCACTCAATGCAACGTGGCCATGCTCTGCCAAGACGAAACCAAAAAACTGCCAAAAAGAAACAGCTCTGGTGATGGCAACCAAACCCCCAAAACATCAACCAACTCTCTGCCTGAGAAGGAGCCCGGTTCCTGACCTCTGGCTTCTTAAATGCCAGAGGTACCTCCATCACTGTCCAGGTGGTGAAGGGCTCAGGAGAGTGAATTCACTCCGCTGTAACTCTGATCTCACCCTACAAGTAGCCTTGAGCAGCTCTGCATCCCTCTGTGCTTCTCACCACTTGTGATGCCGTATTTTCCTTTCTCCTGTCCTTTACCTGTGTACTCTAATGAGATATTAAGCAATTCATGGCTGGATGACAGGACAATTTCTGACGCATTTGTGCAATGCCAAGTTCAATATGCACCTGGTCTCCATGGGAGCCCCTTGAGTCACATCCATCAATGCAGACACAACCAGCCCATCACCTCTGAGTTTTCCTGAGATGCTCTAAACAGGAACATCTCTGGGTTTGTTCATTTTCCAGGGAGGACTGACTGACTCCAAGAAGCTGACTCTAACTGTGCCAAGGGCAACAAATCAGACTGCTTCTTCCCTGCGTGTGCTCTCAAATAAATGGAGGCTTGTTTTTTTTCTGCAGTCCTGTACTCAAGAACAACCAACAAAGAGCAGACATACGGTGGTAGTATGGTGGCCGGAAGGTGTTGTTAGCCACCCCCCATCGTGGGGGGAATATGACAAAGTCAGCGAGTGCCACTCCAGGACGAGTTGACTTGGCTGTCAGGACAGTGAAGATAGAAGGATCCTGAAAAAAGCAAAGCAAAATGCATGAAACAGGGCAGGGCTCAGAGCTGTCTGCTCGGGTCAGCCTGCCAGTAAACTGGACAGATACAGCCTCTCCCTTGCCTAAACACTTTTACCACCTGCACCTGGTGGTGTGGGTGAGATTTGTGACCCAGTATGACAACACCCAGCATCTCAATCCTATACTGAACATGGGGGACAAGAGACGGGACTGGATGGTTCTTCCTTCGAGCAGCTTTGGAGAGCCTTCCCCGCCCCGGCCACGATGCCCTTGGAGCCGGTGGTGCAGATGCAGGGGAGGGACAGCCCCGCAAGATGGGGGACTGTAATTCCAGCAGTCCTCCTACCACTAAACCGTACCTCTTCCGTAGCCGGTTACAGAGGACAGGAACATCCTGCTGGAGGCATCTAGCCTCACAGCCCCGTTAGTTTACGAACAGGGGGAACAAAGTGCAGAGAAACTGTGGCTTGCTTCAAGGATTTTTGAACTCTCTAGTCCAGTAAAGTGATATTCTGGGCTTTGGTCCCAAAATCATCCTTCTCCTGGCAGGTTTTCCTGGAGTTTAAACAATACATTCTGTTGGCTGTCTCACTAGAAACACTCCGTCTCCTTGCACACCCACTTGAAGAAGCAGCACCAAGAGACGGCATCGCTGCGGGCACCTCTCCCACTGGGCTGGTTTCCTTTTTAGAAGAGCTGCTCACATTAGTTTTGGCTTTAGTTATTTTCCATAAGATCTAGAAATAATTGCAATGAAAGCTTCCAGCTTTTCAAACGAATTTCAGCACTGGGCTGAGAGGAACCAGGGGAAGGAGTCTGTGCAATTGCAAGGAATAAATCAAGGCAAGAATTTGAAGCAAAAGTCTTTTTGCTGAGTTGCACGGTGTGTGTTGGCTTCAGTATTCAGCTCTCCTCAAGGGTGCAGAAATTCTATGCTAAGCCGCATAAAGCTGTTTAAGAAGCTGATCAACCTCCAGTTATGTCTTTGTACCACAAAGGAGGTTGTCTTTCTCTACAAGAGCTTGGTTTGGGCCCAGGGAAAGCAGCGCAAGAGATTTCACACCGTTTCTTAGAGCACAACATATTTTTTAATGGGCACAGAGGCCCTGGAGCTCAGGGTGAGTTTGGACGGTACGGTATGCACACAGCATTGCTCTGCCTTGCCCAGCTCCAGAACTTACCGCGTGGTCAAAAGCAACAGAATTAATGACCATGAATTTTTCCAGGTGGTATTTGTACGGCGTGTAGTTCCCGTGCCAGGCCACAACATTGAAGGGGGAGAAATCCTACCAAAGCAGAGAGACAGAAGGTTACCATACACAACCTTCCAACTTGCCGCACATATGCAGGGCGCTGCTCTTTCTCAAATTAAAAATGGATTTCGCGCTGGTGAGAGGTACACTGGTGTGCAAGGCAAGGGCTCAGTCCTGCTCTGCTTAACTCAGCAGGACCTCCTGAGACTACGTGCACGCTGCTGAGTTGTGTATCCCAGGCCATGCCCTGGCAGTCGCTGCGCTTCAGTGTTACCTGTTCTCCCGGGGCATCCTCACCTGCTGGGCTGCAAACAGCTTGCCCTGGTACTTGCTGATCACCGTGTAGCCCCCCGGCACTTGGCGGTCCTCGTACCACGCCATGGGCACCAAGAAGTCACGTGGGTTGGCCAGGCCGTTGGCTCCTGCGGAAGAGAGAGAGATGCCAGAGCTCTTTGGGCAAGCTGCAACCCAAGTGAGTAATTGCTGGTGCAATTACTTGGCTTCATGGGTGCCCTTCTGCATTTTGAATGACTTTACTGCTTCTTGGCCCACCATGGGAGCTGAAATAGTCATGTACTTCTTGTGCTCCTACAAGCAGGTAATTGTAATACATCCTAGCGTTTCAGTCCATGCTCCCCTTATGTGACTAAGACAGGTCTCCCCCAGTTCCCGTCTGAAGAAGATTAGTATGTCATCATCAATTAAGGGCATGTAACAACTAGGAATTAAGCAAAAAATGGAGGGTGAATTGCTGTCTGTTCCTGGACACCCTGCTGGTTGGACAGCTAGCCATGCAGAAGTTACAAGGCATGTCACGAGAGGGCCAAATACGTCTCTGAACGCTTGCAAAAATAGTAATAAAATAAGGGCTAGTGATAGCTACAGGCTTGGGGCATACTGAGGGGTTGGTTAGCGTGAGGAGTGCATTTTCAAAGTGTAAAGCACCATATGGGTGCTGAAGTATTCTTTTTCTTCTTATTAGTATTATTGTTACGAAGTGGTTTTGAATTTCTTGGATAAAAATGCAGACATTACTACCTGCTGCTGAGGTTTAACAGTCAGTGCTTTCCTCCAGCTGTCATTTTTTCAAGTGAAAAGTGAAGTTAGAATAAAGTAAGACTGAAATACAAAGGATCTTGGTCTCTGAGGGGAAGGCAGGTAGGTGGTGAGAAGAGGAGCTCTCATAATTACCACCTCCTGAAAAGGTTTACAGGCAAGTGCACTCATTTTCTTTTTCTCCAGAAAGTATATGTTATAATAGATTCCTGCCTTCTGGAGACTGAAAAAAACCACCCCAGTCCAACAGTGTCTGAAAAACTAGCTAATGGGAAAACTTGTTACAAACAGGCTGGGGCAACATTATCAATAATCAAGTGCAGCAGGCTCAGGGCACGAGAAGTGGGTGAAGGCAGGTAACCTCAGCTGGCTGAAAGAAAAGCTGCTGAAAAATCACTGTAGACTTGATGCAGAAAGAGATGTGCAGTGCACGTCACACGGCAGAGATGCTCGAGTGGGCTCCCGTTAAATGGCTGAAGACTGGTCTGGTTCCCGGCTTCAGTTTCAGTATGGCTATGCGATGTTTGCAAAGGCCCTGTGAGTGCCGATGGGCCACGCCAAGCTGGTTACTGACTGATAATACCTAGTCAGTTTACTTCAAGCATGGCCAGTCTTGTAGATCTCACTGAGAGCGATAAAACAAGCCCAGTCAGGGTATGTGTGTGGTGGGGGAAGCAAGCTAAAATGAAAAAATAAACCAACTCCAAACCACCAGTTATAGTTGTTACAAGGGAAATTTCCCTTCCCTGAGGCAATCTTTAGTAGCAGTAACCAGGAGGTGTGTTTCTCAACGAGAAAAATTTGGAGGCGAGCGCTCCAGGGATAAGGAAGGTGAAATAACCTGAGCTGAGCATCTCCAGAAAGCTGGCTGGGAAACACAGTGGGGACACCGGGACTTCGGGTGCCGTGCACCTTCTCAATTATCTTTGTCACGGCAGCAAGAGGCTGTGCCTTCGCGATCTGTGACTTTGCACAGACCAGGACGCAGCTGGCAGAGAGGATCTGTGATTTATGAGAGCTAGACCTGTGCTCAGTGAAAGCAGATCTGCCCTGGCAGCACAATACGGAGATGCAAATGTGTTGCTGATCCGAGTCCTGTGCTGGTCATTTTATTGATTTTGAATTCTGCAAGGGGAACAGTTTCTCACACTACGGCACTCTAGGCTCTAGACTCCTAAGGTGCCTCTGTTAACAGAGGTGGGGCAGGAAAAAAACACTTGATTAAATTTAAAATGGGGCTTCAACTATATCTGTTGCCTCTGAAATCTCCCTTTCCTTTTACGGGTAAATTCTCTCCTATCACTCCAGTTTATGCCTTATCTGTAAGCAAGAGGCATGACTGATGATGGCCTTCTGAGTTTCTTTTCGTAGGAACAGGTTCAGAGCCAGCAGACGGGGACTCCCAGACCAGAAGGGAAGAGAGAAAGTGGAAAAGGGGGTGGGAGATAAATGGTCCCTTTGGTGCCAGGGGAATCTCAGGACGACTGGGCTGTCACATTTTTTTTGGGGGGGGTATGCTTGCTCTGCTGGGGAATAATCGTGCTGGGATGGAAAGCATCTTTGTGAAGGAGCGTGTGCATGGGAGGATGTATAACATAGGATTTAAAGGGGTGGATTGGGGCTTGCAGTTCGTGCCTGTCCCTATGAAATTCACTGCAGGTCTGACGGGAGATTGTTACCGATGGGTCCCAGGTCAGGCAGCTCGAAGTGTGCCCCGTACACCTCCAGGATGTAGCCTCTGGTCTCTCCAAACACCTCCACGCTGAAACGCATGCCTTGCTAGAAAATAAAGGAAGATACAAGGATCCTCCCAGGACTTTGCTGACAAACCACAAACAGCAGAATACAGGAGCTGGCTTGCTCCAATGTCGGGCTCTGAGCCACAGGCGAGGCGCAGTCAGCCCTTACCTGGATAACACAGATTTCGTTGGGCTCCACTAGCATCTTCCCAAACTCAGTTGTGATGAGCAGTTTCCCTTGCTGGGGCACTGTGGAAACAAAATGCAGGCAGAAGAGCTGAAGCAACGTGGTGATTGCTATCTTCTCTGTCCCCCTAGAGCACCCAGGCTCCAAGGAAGAGCAATGGGCCCTTTCTGACCCTGTTTCACAGCGGGACCGGGCTCCCTCTCCCATGCAGAGCCTTGCAGCAGAGATGCCTGCACTGGAGGGAGAGCTTCCAGACCGGTCCCATGGCCCACATGTCACAGCGGGTACCTGCCATCCATCCCCTTGTGCTCCCTTGATGTAGGGTTTGTGCCACAGTCCAAATAAATGGGACCTGATATATTTGGGGCCGTACCTGTCTGTCGCATGGTCTTCACGTAAAATGGTGCACGTACCCATCCTTGTCATGACTGTGGCAGTGTAAGGTGTCTGGGAGTAACTAATCCTCCCTGCTTCCGGAGGGTAGAAGCAGTGTTTCACTAATGTCTGCATTGTTTTCCATGACTGTCCTGGCACAGGAAAGCTCACATTTTGACTTGAAAAACTAGCAGATTTACAAAACCTGCCCTGGCGCTTTTACTTCATGGTAGTGAGGGAGGAGAGCAAGAACAACTTAATAGGAGAAATGTTTCTGTTGGTGACCCGAAGGTGTTTCTGTCCCTTGGACAAGAAAGATACAAGCAAATATCAGACTTCTGATACTGCTCAGAATATTTTTCTGCGTGTATGCACTTTATGTGCCAACCTCAACACTCATCATGGCAGTCTGGTTGCCTGAGGCTGGCGGAGCGTGGGAGCTAAGCTGCCGTGCCAAATACTCTTGCACTGAAGTAACGAAGGCATCTAGCTGTAAGCTGTTCAGAAATCCTGAGGTTTATGTTTTCCAGAAAACCCCCGCCTGTGGTGTGCCTAATACCAGTCTGGGGAGCACTGGGAAATGATCCCTGAACACCATGCCAAAGAAGCTGGGTCAGTGCTCAAAAACAAAGTTGAGGTTTGGCACAGACGTGCGCACTCTGAGCTGCACAGGCGCGATGCAACCTGACCAACAGCCCAGCTGGTGCCAGACCACCAAATCTGGATGGCATGAGGGTAAAGCCAAATCTTGGCTGTAGGGCCCAAGGCTCTGGAACAACAAAGAGGCAGGCAGGTGGCAACCCACGTAGACCCTGGAGGGGGACAGGAAAAGCCAAAGCCAAATCCAAAACCAAAGGCGAAGCCAAAGCATCAACTCACCAATCAGGAAGTCGCCATCTGAATTATAAAGGCATCTAAGGAAAAAGGAGAACAGGAAGGTCAAGGTGCTGTAAGCCCCAGGCACTTGCACACACCATGACTGCAGCTGGGAAGTTCTGAGCTGGGAGTCTGATGTGGCAGAGGTCTCCCCTGTGGCACGAGAAATGCTATTTGCAGGTCAGTAAATGCAATATACTGGCTGGTGCAGAGCAGGCAGGGAGGTTTAAAGTGCCCGGCCTGGAAGCAGGATGTCCTCCAACCTCTGCCAAGTCCCTGCCTTTGTGGCCATGGGTGCATCAGGCTTTGTAAACTGGGGAGCGGGGCTGATTTCCCCATGAGCTGCTGCAGGGGGTAGCACTGCCCATCAGAGGCTGTGTGCCTGTTGACCTCCGAGGAGCAGCTCTGGTCCCTGGGACGAGAGCACCTGCATCCAACACATCCCCTTTTGCTGCATCCCCATGTCCAGCTCCCTCCTTCTCTTGGTGGCTCCCCACTCACTCCCCCTGTGCTTGGCCATGTAGCACAACCTGCTTCACAAACACCTGCCATGGACACCGTGAACACCTTCACCTGTGCGCGCAGGAACACAGGGACATAGAGACAGCGACGCTGGGAGCAGCTGGACTCAAGTACAACGGTGACAGACGTACACGTGCGGGCAGCCAGCCTGGGGCAGCCCGAGCCTCCAGCGTAGCAGTCACTGACCTGTTGAGCATGGAAGTGTTGCAGACAAAAATATGGATGGCGATGCCGTTGCGTCCTCTGGGCTCACCGGCGCCGCACAAGGTGTGCAGTCCCTACGGGCAAACCCAAAGCATCGGGAGTGAGCAGCAGGCAGCGGGGCAGGGGCCGGACCCCTTTTCTCCCCCTATCCCAACCCCCTTGCTGGGGCTTACCCCCTCTCCTTGCTTCCCATACCACTACCAGCCTTTCCATGTATGGCCTTTTGCCAGACATGTCGGCTTTTCTTCAATATATTAAAGGTTTCTTAAAAATCCAGGTAAGCTGGTGTTTTCCAGCCCAGGGACTGGGGAGAGCTGCGGGCTGGGGCTTTTTTTTTTTGATGAGCTGCTTGAAAGGCAATGAAGAAAATCAAGTCCACTGTCAGCTGGTTGAAATCTGGGATCTTTTCCTGTCCCATGGGTGCTCTGCAAGCCCAGCGGTGTCAAACCCACTGCTGTTAGCCCAATGCTGAGCATCGTGTGTGCCCCACTACCCCCCCAGGGGGAGCAGAGATGGAGGATGCCCGGGTGCCCTGGGACCCCAACTTACACTCACGAAGTCCAGCTTATTCTGAGAGTCTTTTGGGATCTCAAAAGGTTTCCATCGCAGCTAGAGTATGGCAAACAGAAAGCAGGAAAGCAATGCCAGTGGTTATAACACAAATGGTGGCAATTCAAAAGAAAGCAGACCCCCGTCGTCCCCCCCCGCCCGCCACTTCCCTGCTGTCTGCTAGCTGAGGTAGCTTTGTCTTTCCTCTTTGCCTTGCTTAATTTGGTTTACAGGTTTCTTTTGATTTATGGAGCTTTTTTTCCTTTCTTAATCATAATTTTGTAAAATAATTGGCAGGCCAGTGTAGCGCCAAGGTTAAAAAAAAGAAACCCTTTTTAAAAGCTGTCTCTTCCTCTATTACTAACAACACTGCTGAGAGCAAAGAAATTCAGGTGAGCCAGCTTTCCGCAGCCAAATTGCCACCATCCTGTGCTCCACTCCGTGCTGGATGATTCACTCCCTCCGTGACCCGAGCATAACACTCCTGTTTGCGCCACCTCATTTTCCCCACATCCAAAGCAGAAATATCTCTACCTCTGTGAGTGGGAGCTGCGAGCAGCACTAATTACTTCTTGCAAAGCCTGTCGGGACCCTCAGGCAGAAGGTGCCAGAGGAGTCCGAAGTATTTATTAAAGCTAATATCATATTAAGGGTCTTTGCAGCTCTTGGGAATGAGGTGCTGCGGCTGAGAGCCCCTTATTAGGAGGGGTTCAGTGCAGACCAACCCAAACACCCAAAATTAGGAGGATGCTGGCATGGCCAGCTGCCAGATATATCCCCTGCATCGATACGCTTGACCCCAGACGCAAGTTCCTGTGACTGGGCATCCATGAGAACATTTTCTTGCTTTTAGCTACCCAACCTGGCAGTTCTTAACATGTTTTTAGGCTGGTGCCCTGAAAAAACAAAGTTTATGGGACTCTGTGGCTGTGCCTGCCACTCCCCAAAATTTTGAACTATGTGGAATTTCAGCTAAATTTGAAAGGGATGCAAAGATATTAAATTCCCACAAGCCTCGTGGAAGTTTTCCAAACCCAAACCCCACGGCGACTTGTCAGGCTTTCCTGGAGAGCCGATGTTGGGAAGAAACAGGCAACTGTGCCCAGCAAGCGCATCTGCCAGTAAAGCTGAGCGAAGCAGGGGCTCATCGCTTATTAATCAGCTGCACCCCAGGCCTGGCCCTGCAGCTTTGACCTCTCCGCCCTACTCTCCGAAGCCATGTGCTTCCCAAGGGCATCCCACCACCACAGCCTCGCAGCAGCCTTGGGTTGCCTGGGTTTGATCCATCCCTCATCCCTTCCTCCCCCCATCCTCTTCACTGCTGGGCAGAAGCATGTCTTCCTCCGTGGGAGACGTGGGCGGCTCCGTGCCGGTGCCTGCTCAGGGTCACACTGCTGGGGTGCCCGCTGCTGAAGAAGCTGCTTATTCTGGATGGAGACACCAAACGCACCCACCAGCAGATCAGATGTGACCCTTGGGAGGTATTGACACCTCACAGATGAGCCAGTAAGATAGTGCTGAACTTCTTTAAAGCGTGTTTTCCTTTGGTTTCCAAGACAGCCTTCCAGTCATGAACCAGAGCCAGTGCAAAGCATGGTCAGAAGGTGCTCCAGAGCCTGCTACCACCCCCAGCAGTTCATTTCATGGCAGCTGTGAAGGCCAGCAGTGGCATCGCAATAGGAACTGTTCCTCTAATGATTGTTTTAAGCCTTCAGGGCTGGGAATTGGGAGCCAGTTGACAGAAACCATTGGGAAATACTGACAGAAAGGACACACGGAGGGACAAAGAGAGAAGACCCTGAAGACCAGGGAGGAGAGAGAGCGGGGGAGGGAGAACAGGCAAAAGAAGAGAAACAGACGTCAGGTATAAAGATGGTCTAAAGGGAAGCAAATTTTCTCACTGAGGAGCATGGAAGATGACAGTGCAGTTCCTGCATAACAGCTTCATTTTCACTTTGGTCCCTGTGGACACCTCCACAGTTGTCATTCCCGTGGGACAAGGAGAGCAGGAAATCACTTTGTCATCCAGCCCACTGGTCGCAAATGAAAATGGTGTCTGGCCCCTCTCCTCTGAAACACTTGCAAACTGCAAAGCCACTGCCCGGCTCTGGGCACCATTCGTCCGGCACATCTCTGCTGCATTTGGGTTTCACCGATGCGAGAAGAGAAGAACAAGTGCCCTGAGCCAGAAGAGCAGTCCAAGCCAGCCAGCAGCAGCCCGCACAACGTGCTTAAAGCGGGGAAGCTTTTAGTGTCGTTTCCCTGCTGCATGATCTGTGAGCCTCCTGAGACACAGCGCCTCTGGGCTTTCTATTACTTTATGGGTTTTACCACCCCAAGCTTTGTCCAATCACTTTTTGAATCCACCTGCATCCTCTGGCAAGAAGTTCCATAGTTTATGCATATTTTTTTTTTAACATGACATTTGTTATTGGTATTTATTTTCTCTCTGCCTCTCAATCATAGCTTCCCTTGGTCGTCTCTGTTCTAGGCTGGAGAGCTTTCTTCTGTTTCAGCATTCCTTGCACGGATGCCACCCCTTATTTTTTCATCGCCTTTTCTGTTTCGTCCCCTGAGCCTTTTATAATTCTGCCATTGTCTTTGGGCGATGTAAAAGGATATTTTTTCCCATTGACTTCAATGCGCTTTGTGTAAGGTGCCTCCATATGGCCACCCTTTTAGATGGATGACGATCGGGAAAGCTCCTTAAGCGAGCAGGGCAAAACACAAAGCACCACAAGGAAGAGTCAGTCTTGTCCAAGAAACTGGTTTCTGGCTCTGCTTCACAGAGGATGAGAAGGAAAGTAGGAAGATGGCTCCCACTTACTGCTAGGAAATAACCTCTCTGGGTTTGACGATTGCCATTGAAAGTGCTGAGAGAGAGAATGGGCAGGAGCTTTGTTGCTGTTCCCTTAGGTAAAAGATGTACTACATGTAAATGGCTTGAGATGCTTGAGAGCTGGGCGTCTTGGAATTATCGTAATCATAAATAACCGTAACGGTAGATGCAGGCTGTGAAAGGGCATCGGGGATGGATGAGGTGGTAACAGAAGTCATTGGAGCTTCATCTGGGAAGGAGCACCAAAGGCACGTAAATCCGAACCTGTCACCCCTCCTTGGTCAGTGCCTGCAAAACATATTCCAGCAGAACTGGGAAAGTATTTAAACAAATGGCGAGGCTGCCGGGAGGCTGGAAATTAGCTAATGATGATGCATCAAAGGGCAAAACCTGAGAGGAGTCAAACCCGATGACCCTGAGATGATGCGAGGAGAACATCAGCAGGAGGAGAGAGTCAGATTAGCAAAGGCAAATGTTCTGGTGCCGGCAGGGAAGAAGTCATGATTAAAGATGATGGCAAAGCTGTAACAGAAGAAGACAAATGCCACGTCTCTGTGTGACTCTCCAGAATGAAGCTTGATTTCCCACGAGGGCTGCAGAGAAACGAGCTGGCAGCCAGCAGCCTCTCCGAAAGCACAGGGAAGGAGGGGATGGATGGCAGAGACATGCTGCTGCTCTGCCTGCCGGGCTGGGGCGTGATGAGCCGTTCATGGGGGACACTGAAGAGGAGGAGAGAGCAACCTGAGAGGTGGCCAACAGGAGCCCCCAGGCGAGATGCTAGATAGCACAGATCAACCCCTGTGACACTGTGGCCGTGCTGCAAAGCAGCACAAGCATCCACCGAGGTGGGAAGCAACAAGAATCACATAGAGGGCTGTCCTTCCTTGGATGACCCATAAGTGAGGAACAACGGGTGGCAGTCAGGACCCAGCTCCTGGGTTGGCCAGACCCCCAGCTCCCTACGGCTCTCCTCAGACCTCCTGCAGCTCAGCACCTTTGCACCCCTGGTTAGCTTAATATTTGACTGTCCTCCTGGCAGGACCAGGGCTCTTTCCAGCACGGTTACCTGGTTGGGGTCAGGCTCAACTTCATCCCAGTTGTGTGTCAGGTAGCCCTCCTTGAGAGGTTTGAAGGGTTTGTGGCAGACTGAAGGTAGGATCCGATACAGCCAGCTGCGACAAAGGAAAAGACCTGGATTAGCCCGGGGAAGAGGTTAAACCCTCTGGGTGGCTGCGGGCTGATCGAGCTGCTAAAGGCATGAATAACATTTACACTGGTGGCAACTGGACCAGAAGGTGTATTAAATATCAAACACCAGCTCACAGCCAGAGACTTCCGGAGAGATGGCTTTTTATTATAGGCTCTAAATACAAATATATGCTGTTATGTGTAGGTAAATGTCTATATGTGTGTTTACATATAATTACATATGTTTACATTCACACACGCATATATATACGTATATAAAAAATAAAGATACAGCTTTATCTGTAGCTGAAATACTGCAGTCTCTGAGGTGGAAAAAAGCTTATTTAAACACAGCTACAAAGCAGCTCAGACAAGACAGGGATGAGCACAGTGTCTAACTGAAAGTACAGAGGAGCTTTCACGCGACAGAAGGTCACAGCCAGTACCTGAAATTGGATGGGCTACTGACAGTAGCATCCTATGCCTGGATGGCCGTGCCCGTAGGACCACCAGCAAGCCCATGTAGTGAAGACCAGAGTTTTATGTGGGATGACTACTGTAGGAGGTCCTCAATGCCTCCGTCACTGCCTGGGACCGTCAAACTCCTTCTTTGCTGCCTGATGTGTCTGTGGCTGCAGCCCCTGCTGCCCCGCTGCTCCGGTGGCCACGGCCGGCGTCCGCACACCATGCACAGGCGCAGGCGAGCCCAAAGCTGGGCTTTTAATCGGGCGGGAGAGCAGAGGTAATCAGGAAAGCCTGAGCTTGACAGGGCTGCCAATGCCTTTCATGTGTTAACAGAGGTGGTTGCAGTCTGGGTGGGTGGGAGAGGGGAGGAGGGAAGTCTCCCTTGAGAGCTGGAAAATTTCCATCAAGGACATCTTCGTGCGGCAAACAATGATTCATCCCTTTCCCACGCACGCCGTGAGCTGGCACCAGCCCGGAGAGCAGAGCTCTGCTAGGCAGCTCAGATGATGCATTTCCCTTTCATTTGAACGAACAACAGAAGGGACAGAAAAGCTGCCGTGGGAGAAGCAAAACGAGAAACCCATCTTCTGCAATCTGGTTGTGGCCGGAGCACAATGACCGGGACAGAGCTCCGGGATGTTTGCTGCCGGCTGGAACAAGGTGTCCCCAGCGCTGCTGGGCACGCTGGGTGGTAAGCAGTGTGCTGGGTGCCTGGCGCTGATCTGAGCCCCTGGCCAAGCCCCTAAACGGGTACAGCCTGAGCGAGCACCTCACCGACGCCAGCCAGCGTGCCGGAGCATCCCTTATGAGGAGGAAAGAGTCTTGCTCAGAGGCTTGGTTTTGATGCTGTCCTTCAGGTGCTTACCAGTGCCAGTCGCAGCCATGATGTTTTCGCAGTAGCATCAGGGCTGAGACCCTGAGGCTGTTTCGCACAGCACACGCAACCCGCTCGGGACAGTCTGGCCCCCGTGAACATCCCCTCCCCTTGCTCAGAAAACCACTTTCTTTCCCATCCTGACACCCCCTTTCTCAGCATTTTCAGAACCCAGTGGGCCCCACAAAAGCCTTTCCTCTCCCTCTCCGGTGGTTTTCTGCCCTTGCCCCTGCCCCAGTGCACAGTGGAGGTTTTTCACCCACCTGGGCTAGCAGAAAGCACTGGTGGCACAGAGGCAGCCTCTCCATCGCTCCCCGATGCTCCCCCCAAGCGCCCCACATCACCCACCCACTGCCGGGGGTCACAGTACCTGCGCTTGTTCGTGGGCCGGGGACAGGTGAAGGCAGAGCCTGAGAGCTGTTCAGCGTACAGGCCATACGGGCAGACTTGTGGGTTATTCTGAATGGGAAGAGAAGGAAAAACAAGGTGTGAGTAGCAGCAGCATGGGATTTAGCTCTGGACCCCCCGGCAGAGCACCGCAGTGGGCACCCGGCACTCCGATGCCATGGGGTGGACTGTGCTCCTGTGTCTGTGCATCAGCCCTGACAGCCAGATCTTCTTGCTCCCGTGAGGCTGGGTGCCCTGCGGGTACCAGCCAGACCCCAAACCCCATTCCCACATGCAAGAGGCCACGCAAGCGCCCTAAGGAGTGGGGACAGCCATTGAGGCACACACGCCTGCTGCTAGAGCAAGCTGCGAGGGGCAGGGATCGGTACGGTCAGCCACAGGAGCGTCAGGGGAAAGGGGACTATTCCCAGCACTTACAGACTGCAAAGCAGACCGTTCTTATGCACAAATGGTTTTTTTTGAGACCAAGCGTTCAGAGGAGTTGCCCCAGAGCATCGTGTCTGGCTGGCTTTGCAGAGGGCTGATAAGGGCTCACAGCAGCTGCACCTTTGCTTCTTCCCTCCTATGCACCAAACACCCCCTTCTCCTCCTGCCCCCTGCCCAGGGGAGGGGTGCCCAGAGCAGGCGTTTCGGTGGTGCGCTCCTTCCTCCTGCCAGCGCTGTTTGCTGCCCAAGAGCGGGAGCGACCTGTGTGGGAGCCTTTGCTTTTCTGCAGGGCTTCTGCACAGTGACAGTCCTCCTTTGGAGAACAAAGCAAGCACTTTCCCCTTTCCAGAGCCGTGGGTACGACTAGCACAGGTTTAGCAGCCCTTGCGAGTTCATAACTGAAGGACAGATTCCTCCTTTTCAGAGAACAGAAACTAAACATTTTGATCTAAGTAGACCAGCATCTATTTGTTTGAGATCAGCAAGAAGCAAAGGCATCCAAGAACTGCAGGAAATACGCCGGTGGGACAGTCATACACCATTTGCTATCCCATCTCCCTCCTGCAAGCTCTAGTTTAGCATCCTGTCATCCTGCTGTGGCTGAGTTGATCAGCCATCCATACGGTATCAAACACTGCCCTGACAGGTGGGCAGAAGGAAGAGGTAAAACTCTCATAATGCATGTAGCTCCCAGCCCTCAAACTCCGTCTTGTCAGTATGGGTATGCAGTGAAGCGGGGGGATCAATAGCCCTTGTCATTTTTATCTTAGCCAGCACTACTGCAGATGCCAGTCTTATAAATACTGCAGAGGAGAAAGGATCCACCCCTGGGACTGGAGATTTTTTTTTTGTCTAACTCGTTTTCAGATTTTTCTATTAACTCTTTTGACACTGAGTCCAAACTCTATCCGGATGACAGTACCTCAGCCAGGAGCTGGAGGGGCCCTCCTCCTCTGGAAAGCTGCGCTGCTGCGGGAAATCACAAGGAGCGCATCCACCACAGCCCACTGCCTGTTCAGACCAGCAGCCATCGCTATCGATCTCCCTGTTTTAAGGTGCCTCTTTCTTACATTTTTTTCTCCACCGATCTGCTGTAGCCAGTCTCAGAAACAAGACACTGCACCAGCTGAGCCATTAGTCTGATCCAGCACAGCAGTTTGTCTTTCTTGTGGGCACACCATAGGCTGCAATGCAGACCTAGGGGACATATATACCCATTTAGCGTGTCCTTGTGTTGTGTGTTATGATCCACGCTGGCACACAATGTGTAAAACATCGGAAATCGGCAGATCCAGAAAACTCAGGAAAAGCAAAGGGTGAAGCTGCCTGTTTGACCTTAATTCTGCTGGCCTCTTTGCACAGAGGATGAAGAGGAGCACCAAGGGATGTCAATGTCTGAGCATAAAATGCTGCCACCCAAGTCCAAGGGATCACAGGAGATCCAAGGGAGGATCAGTCAGCCTCAAAATGTGTGCTGGTGTAAAGGAGACCAGCGCAAAGGAGATGAGGGAGCCTTAATTCTTCAGGGTTTTGTTCTTGCCTCTGTGGACCGAGTGGCTAGCATCGCATGAGTCGCAATTCCTTTCTTTAAAACAGAACGACCCAACATCATTTATTTTCATCAAACATGTTCAGAAGTTACTTACTTTTAAGAAGGAAGCTGTCAGTTTATTACTATAGGCATTTGTGTCCCCTCCCTACAAAGAAGGTGCTCTCCTGCCAAAGGCTTATAAACCAGCTTCATCGAACCCAGTTCCTGCAGAAATTCCCAAAACCGCCTCTCCTGCGTGAGCACGTCTCTCTGCCAAGCTTCAAACTTCTGCTCCGGTTTATTCCAGAGCCGATGGCTTTCTTCTCAGTGTGGCAGAGCCACTTGTATTGCAGACTCCTTTTGGAAAAAAACTGCTGTTGAGCAGAAGTAATTTAGGCAAGTCTTAACTCCCAAGGTGAAACTTGGAAGTTCACGGTAAGGTAAAAATAGAAAGTATGAATGGAAATCCT
The DNA here is from genome assembly GCA_034782735.1 of Sagittarius serpentarius. NCBI lineage: Eukaryota > Metazoa > Chordata > Aves > Accipitriformes > Sagittariidae > Sagittarius > Sagittarius serpentarius. The sequence goes on along the minus strand of JAVKLA010000030.1, from coordinate 3,171,371 downwards.
TAATTCTGATTTTTGCCAGCATCTTATTATTCCAGTCCTGCGTAAAGAAGGTTCCTGGAGACTTTTGTGGTGGCAGAGAGAAAGGAAACACATTAAGATGAAAAGAAGCCCAGGGAATAGATATTCACTGTATTCCATGTCATTTTAATAAAGCACTTTAAAAAAACTCAGTACCTGTCCCTCCGGTAAAGCTCCTGGACAGCGTGGATCCTCAGAAACATGTTCATTTCCAAATCCCGACATGTACTATAAAATAAACCACACAGCTCATCAGCGTTTTGAAAACACAAGCAAAACCTCTCCAAACAACCCATCCGTTGCTTCCCCATGCGTTTTCCCAGGCTCTCTGTATGAATTAAGACTTTCTCAAGTGATCTACTTGCATAATGCCACAGACCATTTTCACAGCTCCTAGGTTCGCTTCATTAGCTAACTGCGTGGTGGACTGGGAACCACAGACAGGATTTGCTCTTCTGCTAAACCTGCATGTCTATTTTGACCACATTCTGCACCATGAAGGCACTTGAGAAATAAGCCAGCTATCACATATACAGTCAGACTCCCGAACAACAGGGTGATGTATAGGAAGAACTGCGCACCAGCATTATGGAGGCGTGCTAGCACCACCCAAGTTAAATCTGACTTTGCTTGAATCAAGAATGTTCAAAAATCTGCAGGCTGCCTTGCCAACTCATGCACTGAGACCTCGGATCCTCCGGGACTGAAACTGGGAGCCGTTTGGTTGTTGGGCTCTTGTGCTATAACCCCAATGACCATCAAGAAAAAGGTCAGGACATAGCTGGGATGAGGGAGGAAGGGAAACTCAGCCGGGACTTAAACTACGTCACTGATTTGCCCTAAATAAGTATTGCCCAGTTGGGCGTGAACTGTCCACCACGGTAGCAAGGAAGAATTAATCCATTACCGGGTGATAAACAGGTTTTCTAGGGTGACGTATACCCGAGAGACCCATGGATGGGACAGACCTGCATGCCCTCCCATACCTGCCCTGCCTACAGCTGCTGTGGTCTGAGCGTGGCTAAAAGCCACAGGACCCCTTAGGATGCAGCTCCCAGCTTTGCGGCACTGAAAAAAGCCCCACAGTAAACCTGCAATACACAAGGGAAGCAGGCATAAGAGAGACCTTACTTTTGCACTGACAGAAATGTAAATACAGTCCCTTCAGATCCTATAGAAAGGCACGAAGCGACTCTGTTGAACTCTGCGTGAACGCAGAGGTGTTTTGGCAGCAATCAATGGTTCAGCTCCGTGGCCTGGGGAGAGAGTTAAATATTAATGCTCCCCTCTATCAACTGCAGGACTAGCCAGGCTACCCGTCTGCCTTCACACAGCGGCGCTGGGATGGCAAAGCCCAGGAGTGCCAACCTTTGGCTGACACATGCATGCTTGCAGCCGGGGTGGCTGCGGCACGGCAACGCTGCTGCGCCCCAGCAGCTGCGGTGGGGCTCTGGCGCTGAGCAGCCCCGGCAAGCGGCAGGTATCCTCCCTCGGTGCGGTGCGACAGCCCGGCAGGCAGAGCTCTGACACGAAGGTGGAGTGACAAAGCCCACTGATAACACCTGGTTTATTATATTATTATAGCACCTGGATTATTTGCCCCAGGGGTTCTCAGCCTTGCGCAATTTGCAGCCCCTCTAGAAATTTTCCGGGGTAGCAGACACTCAGAGGGCAAACCCGAAACCTCCTGACAAAGCATGTACTTTCCTCTGGCACCTTTCAGCGACCCGTAAGAAAAGTGTGTTCCCGGGGGGAGCCAGGCTGGCTGGATGCCCTGCTGAGCCTGAACCTGAAAACATCTCGCTTTCTGTCGGTTCGGGGGAGATGTTTCTCTCCTTCTTACAAACGAACGTACATCGCTAGGACTCTGCTCTCCACTGGGTTCTGCAAGAAGCATATTGATATGCAAAGCAGCAGGTCACCTAAGCAGCCTTGGCAAATGTATTGTACTGGAGCATTTCTTTCTTTTTTTTTTTCTTTCTTTTTTTTTTTTCCTTTCTTTTTTTTTTTCCTTCCTCCCCTCTTTTAAATGGAAATGCAGCAATACCTGATGGGACTGCAGCAGTTCCAGAATTAACTGAGACCTCTGCACTGCATCCTCCTCTACTAGCAACTTAAAGGTGGTGGGACCATTTGCCTGCGGGGCAGCCTTGATGAAAAGGGGAGGAAAGGGGGAAGAGGAGGAGGAGGGGGACATGCTGTTTTTCTGGAGGCATAGCTAGCAAGGCCCAGCAAGCTCTGCCATTAGCACAGCAAGGAGAGGGTTAATGCAACGTGCAGGCTGCTTTGCTGAGCATGATCTGGAAAATGCTCAATTGAGCCGGTGGAGAGCTGGGAGAGGGTGGTTTGTGGTTCTTCAGTGCGTTTGTGTATCTGCTTTCCAGCGTGTCATCCCCAGCAGCCCCCTGCCACGGTGCTGGGGCGAGTGGGAAGGAGGCACAGAGGTTTTGCTGTGAGAAATCCATCCCCCGTCCTTCAGGATAAAAAGCCGGTGACCTGCCCAGCTGGCCTGCCCATCCACGTCCCCCAAAGCCCCTTTGCTTCTGCTTGCTGGGACAGGGGAAGGAAAGAAAACCAACTCAGCAGCAAGCATCTTATGCCGGCAGCTGCTTCATGCCCACGTTGGTGCTGCATGGCACGTCGCCAGCCCCAAGCAGGCTCCTGGCTCCTGAGCATGGCAGTGCAGGCAAGCTTCCCACCCGGCTGGATGGAGAGCCACTGCCTTCCTCGGCTGTGCATCACCGGGGGCCGCAGAACTGCTGGTCATGGCCCTGAGAGGCAGGAGGTTGGGCAGTCTGGGGCAGGGGAGCTGAGTCGGGGAAGAGGCGGTGTTTGGGAGAGGGTGGCATCGCTCTGCTGCCCGGAGAGCGGAGGCAGAAGCTGCTGCATCATTGTTTGGTCAGATCAATTCTTCCTTGCCAAGGAAAAAAAAAAAAAAAAAATTAATCCTCAGGTAACTGCATGGAGGGCTGAAAAAGAGACATCGGCAGGACTGCAGCTGCGGAAGGGGAGACGTCGTCCTACCGGTGATTGATCACCCTGAGTGTGGCCCCAAGGCTTTGCCTGGATGTTTGGCGTGGCTTTTCTCATTCAGTCATGTTTTTCTGTCTTTCCCTGATGCAGACATCAGAGAGGCTTCTCTCCTCTCCATGCCCTTCAGGGTCAGTGTCAAACACTCCTTGGGCTGCCAAAAATAGCTGCACCACACCCACTCCCTGCATGCATCGGAGGCATCGTGCCCCAGGACGCTGGAGCACCATGCAGGGACCCTGCCGATGCAGGTCTGTCAGGAGCAACGGTGCAAGGGCCAGGTACACCATGGCCCTTCTCCCTGCCATCCGTCAGAGCCCACCTCCCACTTCCCAGTTCGCATGGCGCAGGGTGGCCCCGAGCCAGGAGAAATGACCCCTTTTTGCCTGCCCGGTACCTGCACCGGAATGTCCTTCCTGGACAAAAAAATCTGGACAGATGGAAGCCAACCCTTCTTGTCCGTGGCACAGCAATGGGTTTTTAGTCCAAAGCGACCTCTCTCTAGGTCCCTGCCTGGCCTCGACGGTTCCTAGCCACGTTGTGAGTAACTCCAGGTCAGGTAAGTTGATGGGAACTATTTTGGTAATTGGGCTGGTGGTTTCTGTGTAAAACAAGAAGTTCTCCCTGGTCCTTTGTTTTCACTTCTGCTTCTAATTACTGTTGTTATTTTGTTTGAGATCCTGTAGCTTTTCATGCAAACGGGATCTTAGGAATTCATCTGACTCCACTTTGGTTTTTGTTTTGTTGTTTTTCAATAAAATGGGAGAGATAAAAGCCCAGCACAGCATAAAAAATTCAGCAAAGCTCATTGACTGGAATAACTGGGATGCAAAGCAGAGTGCTCGCAATGGGTGTCGTGCTCTGACCTATAAACCATAACCTTTTGTTCACCGGATTAGACAGCAGGCATGGGAAAAACATATTTGAAGTCTGAACACATAGACTGCAAAATAATTAAGGCCCTTCTTCAAACGCTGCATAATACATTTCTCTATCAGTTGCTGCTGCAGGACACAGGAAAAAACATTCATCTCTAGACAAAAGGCATGGCACTTTCTATCAGCTCAGTCCAGTCGACACTGGAGCATCTAACAAAAACCCGCAGAAACAGGGACACGAGCATGAGGCATCTGGGGCAACGAGCAGAGCAGGTCTTTCCCCCTCTGCACGGGGCTCCACAGCATCCCTGTGCGGTAAAACCAAAGCACCCAAACCGGAGCTCAGCCCCGGTGCCGCCATGGTGGCGCAGGGCCAACATCCCCGGCAGGAGCTGCCGTCTCCCCGACGTCTCACCAACCCTCTGCTCCAAAAGTGCTGGGGATGGTCCAGGGCCTGACCCTTCCTGAAAGGACCTGCCCAGCTCCAGGGTGGGTCAGGGCACTTGGTGGAGGACGGAAAGGAGGGATGGATGCCGGGAGGAGCAGAGAGGAAGGGTGAAGCAATGGTTTTGGAGGAAAGATGCCAAGAGAAGGCAGGGTGGGGAGAGGCAATGACAGGGTACGGATGCGTATGACGTCTTGGATGAGGAGGTCCTGGCAGAGCAGCCTGTTCTCGTGGCCAGCTCTGGGCAGACCCGCGCTCAGTCTGCAGCCACAGTCACATCAGCCAGCGAGGCGTTAGGGCCTGCTAGGAGCGAGTCGAAGATGGAAGATGCTGTCACAGCTGTGACAGAAACCAGCTGGCCACTCACCTGGAGTGGTACAGGGGCAAGGCTGCCCCGCTGCTGAAAGAGGATGGTGAGAGCTGGGGGGTGTCAGGGACAGGCAAGGAAGAGGCATGGTGAAATTTTACTACATGAGGAGACAGGATTCTTCAGAGATAAATAAGAAGACCTGTAAGACCACTGTGTAAAATAATGAACATCGCAGAAGGTAGTGAAGGAGCGCATACATACATATCTCAGGCATATCCAGAGCTAGGAAAAAGCTTAGTAGCAATGACAGCCTTGAAGCCTGGGGAGAAACATGATGGTCCTGCACAAGCTCTTGAGACTCACCACGTCCTGGGGTTAGCCCTTGCCGCTCCTGCCTGCAGCAGCGTTACTCACACACCCCCACGGCCCCAGGGCAGCCAGCCTCCCACAACAACGGCGAGGTGCTGATGAGATGCAGGGTTGCGAATTTCGTATTCCTACTGATGAGCCATAAACCCGCCACATCCCGCCCTTCTTCCAAAACTTCCCCGTGCTCTGGCAAACCGCAGCAGGGAAAGCTTCCACCGGCTGCCCCGCTGGGGCTCAGGAAGGAGGGCATGGCTGGAGCCCCACTGAGCCAGCGTGCCCTGCGAGGGGCACTGAGAAACTGCTCCGGAATGGAACTGCTGCTCCCCTGGGGTGCCGGGGAAGATGGTGGCCAGGGTTGCTACATCTGGGCAGATGTTGCCAGCCAGATTTCATAGGCTGAGGGGGAAACACCCCACTGGCAGCCGGGGCGGGAGGAGGGGTGTGCGCGGAGGGCAGGGGAGGGACAAATCCTGTGATGAAGAGGTCCTCTGCTGGGACAGCCTGACCAAGAATGATTTCCAAAGCAGGAGAAGAGAGAGAGAAAAGCCTATTTATAGACGAAACACAGCAAAATCCTTTATCCCAAGAGAGAGCTTTAAAAACACACCTTGAAACATAAAAGAGGGGCACATTAAAATGAAACAGATGCCAAAAAATTGGCGTCAGCTAAGAAGGGGCATCCGCAGCCAGCACCGGTGGGTCGCGGCTGCCCGACCCCTTACCTGCAAGCCTGTCATCCTCCTCCTGGTCCTTCTCCTCTTGCAGCAGACACAAACCCCAAGCAGGTATCTGGCTGAAGCAGTCTGCCAAGCAAAGCCTGCTAGTCGGTTCACCGAGCCGGGCTGGTGGCAGGCTGACAGTGCTGGAAGTGAGAAAGTCCAAGGGAGTTTTCAATCTGTTTGCTCAGCCCAGTCTGTGTTTAACCAAACGCTGGCCCTTCTCTGTAGAACCAACCCCAGGATCGATTTGAAGGTAATAAACGTAGGGTGAGGGGGACTGGGTTCCCTCACTGCTCCTTTTCCTCCTTAGATGTTGAAGAAGGGGTTGTAGTTCCCACACATGGGGGGAAAAAAAAAGAACAAGGTGTTTAAGACCAAAGAAAAGCCATTTCTGCAACTGTTTCATAAACTTCTTTCATAAATTATCCCTCTAGCAATTTTCACATACAACCCTCTAAACATGTAACAAATATTTGTGCATTATGCTTCTGAGCTGTGTTACATTGAAGCTAGAATGGATCACATCCCCATCCTGGTGAAAGTAGTGATATTTGTGAAACATCGTGTGGCAACATTTTGGGGCCAGAAGTAGGGGAGGATTTTGTATTCCTGTGATTAGAGCTAGTGGGGGAAACTTACAAATTCTGAAATACTAGTATTTTTCAAGAAAGCCATTGCTGAGGAAGGAGTGGCGGCAAGCATTTAGCTACAGAATACTAATGAAAGTAGCTCTGCATTTCCAGAAGTTGCAGGAAAAAAAAATCATTTGATTTTTATTTTTTTTTTTTTTACTTTCAATTCTCATCTCTCCTCCTCAAAAAAAACCCCAATCAAGCAGCAATATTTTTTCCACTTTCCATAACCTGCTCTACTCTAAGTCCTGCCAGGAGGAAATCTCTAGGAGGCACACACTGAAATTCGAACATGACCCTGGAGTTAACGCCGCCTCCTCTCCTACAGCATCCTGGAAGCCTTCCCTCCCCAAAACAGTTACGAGCTCGCGTTGCCCCCACAGCAGCCAGCGAGAGCTCAGGCTGCAAGAGGGACAGGTCTTAATCGTTTTGTCTTCTCTAAAAACTGACACCTCCTCACACCACCCTGAGTAATATGTTAGAGCCACCGAGAGCTGCCGCTTTGTTAGGTCTGGCAAAATAGGCTGGCTGCTACAAGGGAGAAGATGGGGTGCATGAAGACACAGTGGTTATGGATGGGGGAGAGGGAGAGCTAGTTTTCCTTGGCTGTTCCCTCTGGTCTTAAGATCACAGGGTCATAATATAATTCAGGTCAGAAAAGACTTCAGCAGGTCACTAGTCCAACCTTCAGCTCAAAGCAGGGTCAGCTCTGAGATCAGACCACACTGCTCAGGACTTTACCCGGTCTCGTCTTGAAGACTTTCAAAGATGGAGACTGCACAGCCTCACTGGGCAGCTTGTTCCACTGCTTGATTGCCCTCACGGTCAGAAAGCTTTTCCTTACATGCAGCTGGAACTTCCCTTGTCTCAGCTGATGGCAGTTGTCTCTCATCCTCCCTCCATACACCGCTGTGAAAAGCCAGGCTCCATCTTCTTGGTAACCTCTCCACAAGTACTGGAAGCTGCTGTCTGGTTCCCTCCTGGAAATGGTTTGCAGGATTAGTTGCCTTGAAGGGATGGAGCACCTCTTCTCGGCTGACTGGCCTGTAGTACTGTGGGTTTTCCTTTTTGCCCTTAAATGTGCGTATTAATTGGTGGTCAAACACTGGAATAGGTGGCCCAGAGAGGCTGTGTATTCTCCAGCTGTGAAGATATTCAAAACCCACCTGGACACGGTCCTGGGCAACCGCCTCCAGCTGACCCTGCTTGAGCAGGGGGGGTTGGACTAGATGATCTCCAGAGGTCACTTCCAACCTCAGTGATCCTGTGATTTAGCTTAAACAACCCCTTTAGTTAGTTGCAGCAGCTCTTAAATATAGATCTTATGAAACATTAAGTATAGATGTACTTCATTAATATTTTAGCAGCTGTCTTTGTTACCATGTAAATACGATTCAGAAACATGATGATTTGTTATCACATAAACATGATTCCTAAACACAATGAATTAAGCGTGGAAGAATGAGCATTAAAAGCGTTCGGTGTCTTCTCAGCTATCTTTCTGGGTTTATGACAACTGTCCAGTGCATGGCTTTACACAGCCTTTACTCCAAGGAGATTCCAGCTGAAATACATAATAAGACCCAAAGGAGATACATAATAAAGCATAAGACATCAATGCAACTGTGTTTGCTACCACACAACGTATATGCAACTGTATGGTACCTGCGTAGCAGCCACTTATTAGATGTGAACTGTTCTCACAGGCATCATGATGGAGACGTGCAGGGAGCTCATCTAAGTCAGAGAGGCAGAATGAGAGAAAGTACCAAGGGGCTCGCTTGAAAATTTAACAGCTGGTGTTCAGCATCTCAGCGGTGAATGACAGATGAGAAGGAGAATGGAAAAAACCTTTCAAATAGAAGATGAGGCAGCTTATATTTGATCCAATAGACAAAGGGGCCTCAACTAACTCGAATTCATAGCATGTGCATTAAAAGGCCTTTTGTTTCCTGCTGAATCATTTGCAAGTTCAGGTAGTGGGGCACTGCCCCTGGGAGAAAAGGGAGGGAGAGACATGGGACAGTAGTCCCTTTGCTCCCCTGTGCTCTCTATGAGCATTTTCCTTTGCAATGTGTATCTCATGCCATGTGGCAGAAGCAAGGCTGTATATTCTTCCCTGTCCCTTTACATTAATACTTGTGTATGAGGGTATACACTTCACAGAGCAGGGCCGACAATTTCTCCTCGATGCTTAGCACGGCACTTCCCAGCGTGAACTGTAGTCTGCCCGTGCTGCTATGACGAGTACAATCACTGGATCACGGCTCGCCGTCACTTCTTCTAGCGAGCGGTTGTCCGGTCCCAAAAGTAAAGCTCTTCTGTCCCGCGCGCAGCGTATTTAAGAGGCAACTGAGAGACACAGATCCTTTCCGGGGCGGCTGTGGACCTGCTGTCGCAACGGCCCACTGCTTTTCACATTGATCTATCCTGTTTCTAAAAGGACCAACCTCTCCTCCTGCCTATCTTCGTCCAGCTAAAATGCATTCATTGATGTATGTATATATTAATATATTCATTCACTCCTCTCTCTGTGATCTCAGCTTCCCCAGCTTGAGTTTCTTTTCTGTTTGTTAACCCTTTACATGCTGCCAAATGGGACAGGAGCTCTCTAGAGCAGCTGTCTGTTTATCTGCTAGCGTGCTACTCAGTACCAGGGAATTTAATCTCTTTTTTTAACCTTTTATCATCATATGAGAAAATAAAGCAATAATATTTATACTTTTTTATCACGGCCAACAACTTTGTGGCAAAAAAGGCTCTTTTTAATAACATGCACTTTTTTGTAGAGTGGCTCTTATGAAATACGTCCTAGTCATTCTTCTAGGACCATTCAGCAGCAGATGCCAGACAGGTTAATTATTATCATTTATTTGTGCAGGAAAGATCACAAAAAGTTGTCCGCAGCAGAATGCGCACACTCCGTGTCACCAAAAAGCAGATGCTGCATGAATAGAGGCTAGAGAAGCTACCTGCTCACCTTGCTGTGAGGCTTCTGCCTTCAGGCTAGAAGAACCATTCCTAGGAGTGAGGAAAATTTAGTCACCTTGCCCTGTTCTGTCCTTCCCCACTCTAGTGCAAAAGCTAAAAAGGGTGCCACTTTTGGACAGTCACTGAATTTTGTGATCTGACCTTTTATTTATCAAGGGTACAACAGCCCATCAAGCCCACATAAGCCACAGCCTCAGGAAGAGAGGATGGCATCAGACAGCAAGATTAAAAACTCTGAATGTAGTCCTAGCCTTCAAAGCTACAGGCCCTCCTGGTCCTTTAATAAATCTTTAACCCAAAGCCAGCAGTGTATTTCCACTTTGTAAACGTTAACTTTCAGGTCAAAGGGAACGTAAATGTGCATGGGTTAATCACACACTATTTCACTTCATGCTCCTCCTAGTCAAAAAAAACGGACTGAACTTCGAGTTGGATTGCCCACACAGCCCAGACTTTCATTTGGTTGATCTAGTCGAGAAAGAGTGTGTGTTTTTATTTATGAGCTTGTCTTGCATTCGACATCTTTTTGACAGAAGCCCGTAGTGGTATGCTGAGAAGGAATTTCCCTGTGCAATTTCAATAGGTATGGAACCAGAGTTTCTGTGCATCGATAAGCCCAAGGGGCACAACAAGCTGTATCTCAGTGATACAATGCCAAAGCAGGAAAAAGAAAACACATTTTTGTACTTCATAGTATTTGCAGCAGGGGATGGCTAAGCAGCTGAACTACCAAAGCCAGATTTCACAGTTTCTTTGCTGCCACAGATAGCTCTGATCATCTAAACCAACTTCCTTACAAACATGCTGGGGGACTTTTCCTCAAAGCTGTGCTAAAGCACATCTTTCAGAAAGATACTAATTCTACCCTGAAAACCCCCAAACAATGACAAATCTGCTTTTTTCCATTAACTGTTTCAGGCGTCATCACTCTCACTGTTAGGGAACTACATCTAATGTCAAGATCTGTTTAGACTCAGGTCCTAAGAATCCCGGTTTATTGCAGCTTTGCCTGCACAACTGGAAAGCCCTTACGCTGTTCACATACCCACGGTTAGTGACGAAAACTCTTCTTAACTTCTTCACTGGGTTCTCATGCACCATAAAGAAACGTATTTTCCACATTTACTGATCAGATGTTAGCATAAACCCAGAGTAGCACAAGTGGATAATACTAAGAACAATACTTCTGGCTACATGTCAGGCCCTCACTACGTAGGAGAGCTTTGGAGTTTGATTGGACATTTGAAATTAACTGGGATTGATTTTATTCTCCTTCCCCTCTTCCACCTGACACCTACGTGGTATTTTTTCCAAAACCAGTGTCTGTCTGAGGACCTAACGCACAGTGCTGCACCAACGCACACCCTAAGGAAAGCTTTACCTCTGAGCACTTTCTGGTAACTTGCCAGCCAGTGACAGGTTCATCAATAATGATAATGGCTTTTTGTCAAAGAAAACTAGTGCACTAAGCCACAGACTTGCTCAACCTTATAAAGGAATCAAAGTAACCGGTGTCCTTGTAAGGAAAGTGAGACAGGAACATGACTTCTAATGGGAAGAGCTGACTAACAAAAGAACTGGAAGGATTAAGCTCCTTTTGCTGAAAAGCAGAAGTAGGTTTTCGATCAGCAAAGTCTGTCACCTCCTTATCAACTGAGGAATGGATTCAGGCCCTGACTTCACTATACCTTACTGAAAAATCTATTGACTGCAGGCTACAACACAGCAGTTCATACCTCATTTGTGATAAATTGAGCATATTGCACCTGCCTCTGCAAATATTATCAATAATGAAAATTTGTATTAAGGTTGCACCCAGAACCCCATTACTGGATAGGTTTCACAAGCTTAAAGCCAGTGGCACCTTTGCTGAAGATTGCTGCACAGAGCAGGAATCCTGTTGCTACAAGAACAAAAACATATACTCAAGAATTTAAGGCTACTGTACATACAGATTTCCTACTTTTCTGCATAGAAATCAGGACGGGCAGATTTGGGGAATTCTCTGTATTTAGGACATATTCATGCTTCTGATTATCCCCTCAGTCATGAGACTGGTCATAAATAAATCAGAAAGCTCTGCAGAGCCCCTTGGGAAGAGGGGAGGCTTATTGTTTATTTGCTGTACATTTCACCTGTGTGCGCATGGGAAGTCTAACACGTGTACCTGCATGAGGCATCTTCACCGACGCCTCTGGTACACAGCACCCGGGCATACATTTCTGCCTGGGAATAGCACGCAGACCTTGAGTAGCTCCAGTTTAAAGGAATGGGGTAAAAGTGCTTTGATGTGAAATGTGTGTGCCTGTGACAGACACCAGAGAAACAGACAGAAGGAGAAGGAGAGATGTAGGAAAACAGAGAGACAGAGACAGGCAGGGAGAGGCAACGAGAGAGACGGAGAAATCAAGTGCTACAGCAAGAGAGACAAAGCACGGCAGAGAGAAACAGAGAGGAAAACGGGGGAAGAACGGGGGAACCAGAGGGCGGAGCAAGGGGTACGAACAGAGGGGTCTTTCTGACCCCCAGTGACACAAAGGGGTCAGACAGGTGGGACGTGGGAAGTGGGGAAAGAAAGAGGGATAGAAATTGTCAGAAAGGGAGCTGGAGGGACAGAGAATGGGGGTATGGGCGGACAGAGGCAAGACAGAAGGGTCATAGAGGGCAAGGGAGGGGGGCCCAGAGAAAAGAAAGGTGAAGCACAGAGAAGAAGGAGCAAAGTGTGACACAGAGAAGTTGTCTGGTGTCACAGCCCCAAGCTTGGAGGTGAACCTTTTTTGGGCAGCTGAAACAGGTGAGGTGCAAACAGCAGTGCAACCAACTCCAGCTGCTCACGTACTCCTGGTTCTGACAAGAAGCTAGCACTTCCTTTAAAAATAAATGTAATGTCATCAACATACACGACTCCATTACACAGCACCTTGTCCTGAAAGGAAAAATTATACCTAATTGTGGTTACCTGCTGAGATCTAAACAAATAAGATACTTAATGTGGACTGGAGACCTATTTGTATCAAAATAGCTAAGATGCTGGATTCATGACACTACACGAACACAGGTGTAAGACAACCACTACATCAAGCCTGCGATCCAAAAACCAAAAAGGGTTTGGCCCTATGTTGAATAATATTTGGGAGAAAGATCAACACAGCTTTTTTTTAGTGACAATTTAAAACTGATCTTTAGACATTTTAAGGCAGAAGTAAAGCAGAAGCACGGAAGGGATGGGGCAGTGAGTAACGGTAAAATCAATGAAAAGAAGAACTGGGATGGTCATTCCGCATTGCCTGCTGGATCCTGACATTTGATATGTACCACAGCAGCTGTGAGATATTCTTGCTCTATATACAACAACAATACAGGTACAACCAAGGTACGGTGCTAAACTGGTGGCACTTGTGTATGGAGCCACTACCTCCAATTAAAATAAGGAGAAAGATGTACCTAAACCCACACTACACCTAGTCAGCAGGCTAATGGTGCCTGCAACAACTTCTGCCAATTCCTGTGGTTTGTCTAATTTATAATTATCAGTCCATTCTGCCTCTGCATTACATTTAGGAAAACAGAAGCAACCACTCCAAACAAAAATAGTACGGAGCTATTTTGAGAGAACTGCAGCGTGTGTGTCAGTCACACAAATGCAAAAACCACAAAACAAGGATTGTGCAGTTATCTAAACCCCAAGCATGGGAACCCCATGATACTTCAGGATTATATTTAAATGTAACTTGAATATGCTAATATGCTTAACTTGGCCCTGATGAAATAAGAGAAGAAAAGTGGGTAAAAATACATGGAAAAACCACACAGGTGTTTTGCAAAGCAACCTATTCTAATTTGAGACCACAAATGCTAAAACACTGCAATCATGGTGAGATGGGTCTGCCATGATTTTTCAGGGCTATTGATGGAGACAGCACAGAAATTTAGCCTTTACCCTTTAGAATAATAACCAATTCACAGCTATCTGAAGCATTTCAGTGCATTAAAACTAACTATTGAAGTTAAATGATTTGTTTATGGCGGAAGAGAGATAAGGGTAGTGATGTCAGAATAAATATTGTGACAACACAAACAGCCTGGAACAACTCTGGTCCTCATTTTCAAGATAAACATCCAGACTAAAATAAAAAAGGGTGAACTCTTTAATTCCCAATGTACTGAAAACAATACAATTTGATAAACAGATACATCAGAACCATGCCTCCAGGGAAGCCTCCTTCATTTTGCAGACACGACAGTGAGACTGACCATGAAGTCACTTGTCAGACCACACAGGTCAGTTCAAGAGTGGATGGAGATATCCTGGGAGAAGTTTTATGGCTCACAGCTGGATGAGTGAGCCCAGGCAGACTTCGCTGAGCCTGGAGCAGCAGCCACAGCCTCAACCACACTTCTCTCTCAATCTGCTAACCTTCTATCACTTGCCCACGTGCGCTACTTTTCCCTGGTACTATTCCCTTTATCTTCTCTCCCTCCTACCACAACAGTATCTCTTTCTAATTTGCTCCTGAATCCTGACTGTCATAACTTTCAGTCCCACCAATGCACAGGACTTACGCGTTCTCTCCTCTTCCTGGAACATGAACTGACCTTCACAAGATTTCTTGTACAAAGACTTTGTTTCTTTTTTGTGGAGCCTCAGGAGCGAAACACACAAATACAGGTAAGCTGCAATTAGGGCTTAGGCCGCCCTACAGCATGCCGAGCAATGTTCCTTTTTTGATTAACTGAAGAGGCCTGCTTTGGAAAGTTGCTTCCTCCAAATCAAAGACCTGCGCAACCGTTGCTTCACACAGCATCTTAAACTAAATGGCCTCCCTTACTCTACAACACTTCCAGTTCTCCTAAAGAAGCCATAGGGTGAAGGAAGAAACAGCCCTAGTGCACTCCTCTCCCCCCCAGGTTCTGTTTAAGTCTTGCTGGTCACTAAGGGACCTGAGGGAGCCCAGATCTGGTTACCCTAAAACAGAACCTGACTTTGAGAAAATCATTCCAGCTTTCACTGTCAAAGGAGCAGAGAGAGACATTGGTGCTGTCATGAGATGCATAGCTGAGACATAGGTTATCTGCTATGAAATTTTGGCACCTTATTTTCCCTTGTAAATTAAGTATAAACTAATAACCTATTTCTCACAGGCATCTAAAAACTTACTGCACTCATGTTTGCAAATGCTCCAAGACCTTTCTGGAAATGGCCTAAGGAAAAGCCAAGTATCCATATTTTTAATAAGTGACTGGTGCACCCAGCTGTAATTTTTGTGCCTGATGAGTGGCAACAGGCAGTTTCCCATTTATTTCCAAGCAGCTGCTAGAGAAGAGCTGCAGGCAGATGCAACATGGAGACTGCAGAACTCTGCTCGCTGTCAATTTCACATCAGCATTTTACTTTCTTCTATCCCCATTTATTATTAATCTGTATTTATATCTAACTCCAGCTCTTAGTTAGCCTTTGCCAGAGGTTTAACCATTAGAGGTGACTGTGAGGAAGGAAAGAAGAAACTCGCACAAATCAGGCTGTTACCACTCCATGTAATTCTGGGGAGGTGAGAAACCATGCGAAGCTTTGTCTATTTAGGAAGACAACAGTTTGCACAGTAGATCAGACCAGGTCAAGTCTCCTTTATCCTTAGTACTAAATATGAAGAGGAAACATCCCTATCACAGAACTTTCCTTCTAATCATCCTCAGTTCCTGCTTTTCACAAGGCTTTATATTGCTCTTATATTTCTATCCATTCTAATTCACAGGATGTTCTTACATTTCATGTTTTCTGAATCTGCTAAGCCCTCAGGCTCAGTAAGACCATGTCACATTTGTTCCAAACAAGCACTGTATAAAATCATACTTTTTCTATCAGCTTTCAGTTCACTGCCTTTTAATTTAAGAACAAGACCGCATTCACTTATGAAAAGATAAACAGCAGTACCTGATTCACTTTGTCCTCTCCAGAGTAAACAATTTTAATTTAAGCAGCAGAATTAATACCACTTGTTTTCTACTCATGATTTTCTTTTTAAGGCTTCAAATCTTTTTTCATCTCTTGCCTATTTCTTTTATCCCTTTTGAATAGGGCTGAACCGCGTGTTCCAGGTGAGACAACACCATTCATTTAATGAAGGCATTCTATTATCTTCCAGACCATTCCTTACCCATCCTTACATTTTGCTCACTTGTTTTGTTCATTTTACTGCAAATGAGAAGCCCACTCAGTGTCATCTTCCCTTTAGAGGTAAGACAATTGTAATTCATTGCAAAGACTGTCCATAAGTTTTCCAAAATGGAGACAAAAATGTCACATATACGTGCTGTGTATGATAAAGTTTCCCACATCAGTGTGAGAGGCATTCAATTTATTGCACGCTTTCCCCAAATGTTCCCGTATATCCAGACGGCCTGCAATCCTAAGCAACACTCTAGGTGTCAGATAAGATTTTTGGAATTCTTCCCCAAGACTTTTCCAGCAAAAGCAGCTTGAGCAGTCTACCTGGCCATAATATCATTTTACTCTGCTTGACGTAAGCATTATTGTCTTTAAGCATCCAGTCGGAACGGGAATGTCGTTAGGAACTCGGAGAAGTCATCTTTCACTTCTTCAGTGTTCAATCATAATGAAGGCTCTTCAGTGTTCCTCCTCCAAACCTTTTCCTTTCAGAGAAGCCAGGAATCTAGAGACAGGAAAGATAAGTTGTCGTGTCAGAATCAGGACGAGCTCCCTCTAGCTCACATTTGAGCGCCGGTTACCAAGCCAACTGCAACAATGCCTTCCTCTTCCACGCTGTCTCCAGCATCAGGACTAAAATGCTTCAGCTTACTGGTAGAGGAGTGCCATTAATTAAACAAGCTGCAAAACTTGAGTGTGGCTCATTTGTTCTATGGAGCTCCTTAAGGCTTTTTGGCAAGGGTTACAATGAAAGCCTTAATTTCTCAGGCAAATCCTAAACCAGTTAGTTACAGATTTCAAAGTCCGTATTTCCCCCCAGATTCAAATGCATCCAAGAATTCATTTTTAAAACTAAAAAATAGTATTACCAAGTCCTATTAAAGAGCTGTTGAGACTTTATGCCTTCTAACCCGAGACAGCAGCACTTCACTGGTAGCTGGAAGTACAGTTTTATCAATTGCTGAAAGTTTTAAAAAAACCCACCAGAATAGAAATAGCTGCAACAATGCAAGGGATTAGCACTCCTGCTTTTGCAGCCAATCTGTAGATACCGCTTACACTGTGACAATGAGGGCTTACAAAGAAAATCTACTTGAAACCATCAGAAGCTTCCCTGGCTTAATGGTATTTCAAACAGATTTGCAGTCCAATGCGCCCATGAATCCCCCAAAAGAAAGAGATGCACTGCTTTCTAATACTGTGTAAGATGTCTGTCCTATTGGCATCATAAAACGATTTGATTATAGTCCAGAGTAACTTTTAGATATCTAACTACACACAAGCAGAAACAGCAGACCCAGTAAACACACCTTTCCAAAACAATTCCACACTCTCATAGGAAATACAGTGTATTAAAATGGAAGGTGTCAACCAAGCACTCCAAATCACACCAGGAGAACGTGGGCATGTATGGATGGTATGGGACGAAAACGTAATTCACAATACAAAGTGGATTGCTTAGGTTACACACTTCATTGGTAAACTGAGAAAGCTAAAGAGCTTACCCAAAATAAAAGTCCACTAAAACCCCCACAATTTAAATTCAGTTAGGGTTTTCAGGCCCCAAACTCAAACAGATATGCAAGGTATTCATTCAGGAATTGTTTTGTTCATCTCTGAAAAGCAATCACCTCTAAGGGAAAAATCAAGCAGATTTTGCATAAAGGTTCATCTCATGAAAACTGCTTTGGGAATTCAAAAAGGAAAAATGAAATCATTGTAACTAAAAAGTAGCAGGACACAAGAGGTAAAAACTTATCTGCTTTAGCATTTTTTATAGTAAAGTCACTAATTAAGAGTAACAATTATTTATTTATCAGAGATCTGATCGAAGTCATAGCTACAAACAATTTGAAACTTATCATTCTTTTCATCCTGAAGAAATCTATAATAGAAATACCTCAAAACACGAGTGATCGAAGAGACCTATTATAGAAAACCCACAAACACATTTGTAAGATTTACATTACGTAGATCATTTCAAATAATAACATTAAAAGGTTATAATGAAATCTCCAGTTCCAAATTTGGATTTTTGTCTCTTTAAATATGACTGTCTACTACTTAAGATTTGTTTTAAGCTTTTGAGCTGTTTTCAGTGAGGCAGATGAAAGTAGTCATCAGAAGGCTGTAATCTTTGGCACATGGCCGTAAGGAAGATAAAGTTAATCCCTGGCTAGCCACTAAAAATTATCAAATAAGAAAAATAAAAATCTTACATCATGCATCAAAGACAACCAGCACACAAGCAGATTTCTGCATTAAGCTATTATCCCCATGAAAGGGAGACTTCTTTTCACTAGAATGTGGGGAGAAGGGAGGAAAAAAGGCATCATGCAGAACTGAAACAGGAAAAAGCAAATTTACTTGTAAAAGGCATTAAAAAAACGCTCAAAGAAAGTAAGCGTTTAGTAATTCATGACTATTTTTTCCCCACTCTCCCTAAGGGGCTTTCAGCACCACTACATCTAACAATACATTCGATTGCATTTCAGTGGTGCTACTCATGGTAATTTGCAAGCACCTCACAGATCCGCTAAGCGGAACCTCACTACTCCCCCGCATGGTAGACTGCGCGTGGGAAGGTGGGGGGCACAAAAAGTTGAAGTGGCCTGCCCAAACCAAGAGAGTCATTTTGCTAGTTCTTCACCAACTGTACTAAAACCAGTTAATTCAGACATTTAGCAATGAATTAGAAGCTGGTATCATACTGCCATTTTCCTTGAGGCTCCGCTGGTTCTATGAAAACTACCTGTACAAACCATAAAAATGCTAGTTCCAGCTGTGCAAAAAAAGCCTTTTGTTTGACCTTCAGGACAGCATCTTTGGCCTAAATCTGCAACCGAGCAGCCTGAAGCTGACAGATCTGAAAGAGATCATGTTTGCCCATTTTACCTCACTCTTGCAACTTCTACTATGTTAGCGTACTTAACTATTTCACTGCCAATCGCATTACAGGCAAACACTTCAGCTGACAAAAGTCAGCCATTTTTCTGTCTACCCAAAACAGCTGTGCTCCCACAGATTTAAAAACTGAATTACCAGCATACAGTATCATTTAAGTCACACAAAGCCCATGTTTTATAGAGGACTGTCAGCAGTTCACATTACACAGGGAGAAACAAAACAAAAAAGGAGGAAAAATGACAAACCTGATTGCCATCTCTTAAGAAGTATCTCTTCTCTATGACCTGGGAAAAACAGAGAATGATCTTAGTTGGCAGAGCATATACATAACCTCAGATTCCAATCAGCATTTCACACGTGAGCACTGAAACTGACGGCTAACTGGGACAAAGTCTGAACCCCTGCCCCCTGCTCCAGGCCTACCGCTTTAAGTGCAATGCTCTGTTACATACAGAAGGAGTTGCCACCTCCAGCCATCTTAGAAAAGCTGTGTTATCCTCAGCTTCTACACGCCTAATTTAGTTAGCCCTCTTTAGTAATGGAGGTGATGGTTTGGGTGTCTCCTTACTGCATCAGAGTCAGTTATTCCCACCCCTCTCTGCAGGTGCAGTGGTTCTGAAAAAGCTCATTCTGCAGGTGCGTAACAACTCCAGTGGTTCTGAGTAGCCCCTGGGCAGAGGTGATGCTCAAGAAGAGGTAGCCTGACTCACTGTCTGAGAATCACACACACGCTGTCTGTGCTGAAGGATACCTACAGAGGCAGAACTGTCAACCTAAGAATCAAAAAGTGATTTGTATCACCCTGTAAAATCTACACCCTCCACCAAAGAAAATTCAGGCCAAATTTTCCCTAAAGCATGATCTGTTACAGGAGGTGATCTGCTCCGCTATGATATCTTTGTCAAGGGGATGCTTAAACCAGAGCATTCCTTCTGTTATTTTCACAGTAGGCCTTGATGCTCTCTTTTGCAGGAAGGGAGAATAATATACCAAATTTCTTAATGCCTAAAGGTTGCTTTAACAAGGATCAACAGAGCTAAGCATAGTCTTGTTAACTCCCCACATTACTACCTTAGCACACTGCAAACCCTCTGGCCTGCCGAAGGACTCCAAAGGCATATGCAGAGTGTCTTTGCACCTTTGTGAGTTCTTTTTCATTGCTCTATGCAGCTCAAGAATCAAATCTTCAAGCAGATCAGCTATTTTCTGGAGATTTCCAAAAGCTGACCAATCTTTGGCCTCCCCACACCTGGCTTGAACCAACTCAAAAAGTGGAATGTGAAAGGAGCAGCTCACTGTTGCTTCATGTTCAAACCGCAGACAGCATTCAATACATAGAACAATAAAACATAATTTAATTGACTTGACTTACCTTATCAAAAAACCTGCTTAGTTTGACAGCATTGGATGAACCTGCAGCCAGGTAACGAGGATTGGTGCAATCCTAGAACACACAAAAGACAACAACAAACCAAGCACAAATAAATCAATGCAAGGAAGCCATACACGTGGAAATCAACATACCCTTTCCCCTGATACAAGCACATGCAATCAGCTAGGAAAAACACTGTATCTGCTGATTTCTGCTCCAGTCATTTGAGAGAAAAGGCCAACTTCTGTTTTGCCAATCAACCGTAGAATTCTAAGTACCCTGCTATGCACTCCACGTCTTCCTTCTGCCACCAGCTATACAGTCAGCTAATAATTTGTACAGACTACACATAAAATTGTGTGTGCATGTGTATGCATGTGCGTGTATATATACAAGCATTCACACAACACATGTATATTTGTATACATATACGCATTTTTTATATATATATGTGTGTGTGTGTGTGTGTGTGTATGTATAAAGTGCTCTTGATGATTCATTCAAAGATAGTCTGTGTCAGAACAGGGAAGAGAAAACTTAACTCCCAACCATCAATTCCAAGCTTCAGTGACCTTATCTAACAGCCCCTATACCTCCCTATAGTGAAACAAAGATGATCGTTTCATCAAGCAAGGGGGATGGCCAACCAAAATATGTGTGACTCCAGCATTACTGAGAAAATCTCCAAAAGCCCAGTTTTTGTCACAAGATCTTTACTTACTAAAAATCGGGACTCGCTCCCATATAAAACAACACTGGTGACAAGGATACAAACCAAATTTATCTCTTCAGCATTGAAATCCTCAGCCAAGAAAGCTGTTCTGGTCAAAACTTCATTCCGCTTAGCTTCTGGGATCTGATCCAGCTTAGTTCCTATTACCAGCAGCGGAATCTGGTTATCAGCAAACTGTTCACGGTCATAGTCACTGATGAGGGAAACAAATACAATCCTGAATGAAGCGATGGTCATGTAAGCGGGCACAGGGGCGCCATCAGTTCCCCTGTCCCTTCCAAATAATGGTCATTTATTTACTAAGGGTCATTATTTATCTAAGCAAAAATGTGCTGTATCTGTAAATTAAGGAAGGGCTTCTGCACCTAAGCCACCACACAGGAATTGAAAGGAAAGAGAAAAGAAACCACCTGAGCTGGATTTCTTTTCAGCATAGATGAACCGCAGAATAAATGCTAACACAAGCAGGAAAGAAACAGGAATCCCAGTATTGTTCCGAGTGTACACAGCCACCAGAGACAGATCAGGGAGCTGGCATCTCTGAACATCTAAAGTTCCTACATACATACACTTTTTAAGGAAGGACAATGAAATAAATTGCAACTGTGAAACACTACTCCTTTTCCACATCAGATCAAAGAGGGTTGCAATACCACTTGTGTGGTGTCAAGTTACTAATTCTTCTACATTCAAGTAAAGGTAGCCACCATAAGCTGAATTTCAACAAGCTTTGATCAGATATGAATGATGATCAAAGACAGCCTTTATAAAATAAATAATATTGCAATTAAATGTCATCACAAATCCAAGCTCCGATAATTCTCCTCAGCTAGGATAATCACTTGTCTTTCATCTTTACCTAAACCAAGCTTTCTAGAAAGTAATTTTACAACCAACAGCAACAACTTGACCAAGCAATTGGTAGTGGCTGAGCACCTGTCCCTGACAGAAGTTAAGCTTTTGAAAATAAAAACAATCGTGAAGAACCTGTATGCGGAAAAACTGGAGAAACTTGCAATTTATAGAATGCAAATCCTCTTCTTCTCCCATGTTTCTACAGAAACACCTGCGTACCAGCACAGGCATATAAACAACTGATATTCTTCCCACAAAAAACTAGCCCTTATTATTGTTTCCCTGCTCATGTGTGAGGTTTATCAACGATCTTAAAACCTCCTTGACTACATGTATAACAGGAGCATGGAGGTACAGGAGGAAATACTTGACAAGATGTTGGAAAGCTAATTATGAATATGCTGTTTAAGCAGAGTTTTGTAAGCTCTTTTTTAGCCACACTCCTGAAATAATTCTAATCTAATTTTTAATTTCATGTGAACTTCAAGTAGCCTTAGGGACGAACAAAGACTCCCAAAACAGCTTGGAATTACTGTGTCTTAACCCTGCACGTACGTTTTTCACTCACCCATTTGTCACGAGAACTCCTGTTGGAGCGACATCTCTGTTGAGTGCTTCCAAAGACCAGCGATACAAATTCTGGGATGATTTCTTGTTGGTTAAGTCATGCACTAAAATTATCCCTAAAGTGAAAGAGAAGGCAGCAAGATGCTATTTAATGATATGTATTTTTTTTCCTTATCTTACCCAAAATGACATCTGCAGGTTCCCAGATATCTGAGAATGAAGAAAGGGATGTATAAGCGGTTCGGTTACAGTGAATGAGTAAAGCTGAAAATATCAGGATGCAACAGGTTTTTTAAAGGTGCTTATTAGGAATTGGATAAGAGCTAAGAGAAAACTCTCATGAAAGGAGGAAACGAACAGCTGCCTCAGGGTTTAATCTGCAAGAGGCTTGCAGAGGCATTCCCTGATTCTGCCCTGTCTAGTCCTAATGATGCTGAAACTGTATTACTGCAGCAGAGAATTCAGCCTTTCTGTTTTACCTAACTGGTAAACATAACTATCTTTTTGTCACGCCACTTAAGAAGTCTAAAGGCTATTTCTTTGTTTCAAAGAGTTTAGAGAGCACTATTGCTTTCCTACATTTTCAAGAACTAATGCTACTTATTTGGGGAGGTATCCAAAGGGGAAACAGATTCTGATAAATTTCACAGTCCACCAAATGGCTGGTAGAAACATGAATTAATAAGATTTCATGTATTTCAGATTAAGCTTCTAGCATTTTTCATTACCATGATCTTTCAAAATGTAAATTCTGAGATAGAAAAACAGCCAGCCAAACTTCCTAGCTGTGCTAGTAACAGACACCCACTTCTGATAACCACAGTTCCTAACTCAATTACCAACTCCTGCTAGCAAATTTCTTCTATTTATTCACAACTTCTGCAACCTATGGAATGTTCCCACTTCCTCCAGACTTCAAACCATCATTAATTCAATGACAAAATGGAGTTATATCCGTTATCTTCATCAAGATTCGTTCTCAGCACACCTCACAGCCTACACGTGGAGAAAACTTACTAATTTAATCTTTCACCTTAACTTCTAAAGGCGCCACCCACTGTACACACTACAAACAAACCACATTTCCACAGACGTTTTCCACTACCCCACACGACTGTGCACAGACTCTCCTATGAGAGTTCCCAGCATATCAAAACCATAGCCCTATTTCAAAGCATTTCATCTCAGTAACAGCATAAAAAGGCAACTCAACTGCATGTCCACCCCCAGCATAGGGAGAAAAAGCCTGATACAACATAACTTGGCCTACAGCAACAGATTTCGGAGGCACTGCTGCATAATCTGCGAGAAACACTCTCCACCTCCAGACGCTCTTTCTCAGTTACGTTTTTGATTGGTCAGTTCCCTTATCAGCCTCACTGAAAACCTACACAGTTGCACCAGCAGAAAAAGACTGTGTCAACATCAAAAAGAGCAAGCGGGACCAATGACTACTCAAGGAAATGTTCCTCCCCCATTATTAAGGTCTGCAAGCCACAGCCTTACTGCCTAGTCACTGTCCCAGGCTATCACAGTCCACACGCCAGATGCAGGGTCACCAAAGCAGAACATCTGCGGTCAAATCAAAAGCAAACCGTGCCTAACCTTGTCAACAACCAGGTCTCCCTGACAGCCTGCACAGATACTGCCGCAACCAAACATTCAACTGTCTTTTGATCTCAGGTTTTCAGACCACTGCAAGCCCAGAAAGCACAAGCAGTCAGGCAGAAGGAACGCATTCATCTTCTCTTCTTAAATCAGGGCAAACAGAGGCAATTTGTGAGACAAGCTCTAATGAAGGAATTAATCTAATGAAAGAAACCAGAGCCAAGGCTAACTACCAAAGTCAACAGTTTTCATATGCAAGCTGCCTAATAATATATTTCAGGCAGTGAAGATAAATAACTCTATTTTAATAACATCATCAATTATAGTTCAGACACATAAGTTCGAGATTTCATCTCCTAATGGGCTGTTCTAGGATATTTCCAAGTCTGACCCACACTCACTGGCATACTGTGGATTCGGTGTCAAAAAGAAATCCATTTTTTTCATATATCAAAGAGGCTTGCTTTGAGGGCACAACTCAACTCAAACCTTACTTACCGACGTCTGGTTAACAATATAAGCAAGAGGTACCTAAACACAATTTTCCTCCTGGGAAAGGAGGAAGCAGTAACTATTTAAATAATCACAGAGCAAAAATGTTTATTGTATGGCTAAACACATTACTGAAAGGCCCTCAAATGACTGGGAACAAGAAAAGAGAATCAAACAGAACATTTGAGACAGATTTTCAGAAGCAGTTGTTAATCTGGTATATGTCTATTTTTAGTGAACTATCCCTGGATGCCAAAAACTAACAACTGAAATACTGCATTTTGAAGTTTATAATCTCTTATTTGCTCTTATATAGTGGTAGAGGTGAACCACTGGGCCTTTAAGTCAGTATCTCAGCAGAAGGCATAAAATACTTTCTATATACAGCAAGTTGCAAGATTCAATTCTTAAAAATAATCTGGCAAATTAAATAAGCAGAGACAAGATGGTTATCAGCATATTGCAATTTTATGGGAGAACAGTTCAAGTTTGCGAGGGTAGGGTATAACTATCAAAGCTCATATAAATTCAAATATTTATTTCCCTGCTGTAGGTTTTGGAACTGAACAGATATGAAAATATAGATCATATTTTTGCATGTATATCAGGCCTGGAAAAGTAAAGGCAAACTTTATGTCTGCAAGTGCGGCTGGAAGGGACACCACTGCAACTTCAAAGACTCCCTGCTGCGCCAGCTACACAAGACTGATGTGAAAGGCTGATGAAGCTCATCTGCACAGGTTTGCCTAAAATAGCTTTCCAATTCAAAACTGAATCCATAAAATTCTGTGTACAAATGGTATCAGGTTTTTTCCTGTATAAAAGTACTGGAATCAGAATAGAGAACAACATAGCTCTCAGCCAGACTTAAAGGAATCCTGCCCCAGAACCAAGAGACAGTTTATAACAGAAGCAATGATAAAACCAGATTTACGCCAAGCACACTTACCATTCAGCAAGTTATAAAATACTGCTCGTGTGCTTTTCACACTAGTGGCACTGCCTACTGAACCTCCAACATCCCACAGCTCAATGTAGTAGGTCTTTTCTTCTGGAGTCCCTTCTTTGTAGTCATGGATCTGATGAAAAATTCACATCATACATAACCACAGCACCAGCTCACAGAAGTTAATCCACGCAACACTTACACATTCAGATGAAAGGATTACTGTACTTGGGTAGAAATTTGTAAATTCTCATGTTGACACCATTTCAAATCTCTCAAGTAGAAGAGACATGGAATGAGTCAAGCAGTGGTCACTGGATACCACAGCTCTTATACGAGATGGAGCTTGGTGAGTCAGCAGGGAGTATCCTTTCAGCCTCAGTATTAACAAACCTAATGCCTCATGATGTGCTTAGAAATAGCACGTTGCTAAAGCAGATGAAGTAGTAAGGTCATGACTTCTTACAGCTGTTAAAACCCACGTGGTAGTACTGCAAGAATATTAACACAGGTGACCACATCAGATTCCAACTGACCACATCTTCTTCCTCTCCAAATTCTCATTGACATCTCAACTGAATTAATTAATCAACAATTTTTGCCCCCCCAATCTGCTAGGTAGTTTTGCTCCACAGTCAAACAGGACTGCCATGTTTCTTTCCCCGAATTTTGGAAATATATTCCTAACCTATGGCAGTCCATTTCAAGCAGAATGCAGCAAAGAGTGATGAAGTAAAAAAAGTGTTTATCACTATCCCATGAGGATTGTAGGATGGGCCAAAAAACTGCTAGATGAATATCCTCATTCCTCTGATAGTTGGTCCTCCAATGAGCAGACAGGAGGAGAAGCAACCCTATGGTCACAGTCAGTACCCTCAAATTAAACAAGCAAATTGCTTTCCCCCAGTACGTTTGGCTGAAGTTTAGCTGTGCATTAACTGTTTCTCAGGAAAGTGTGGTTTAAATTCTGTGCCTCCTGACTTAAACCACTCCACAACTTGTAACAGGTCACTGCAGTAAGGAGAGGCGCTACAAATGACAAATATCTCGTCTGATTTCAACAACCTTGGAAGGTCAAAACTTGCTCACACAAGCGCCTGGCTCACATTCGCTTCAAAAGATTAAACCCTCAGCAAAACAAAACATCGAAACACACCTCTTTCTGGGGCGGTAAGTAACGAAAAGAAAAAAAAAAATATCAAGGCCCTTCTCTTCCCTTACGCTTTAAGCTAGGGCTACCAGAGGCCGGGCACGTCACCTACTCGAACATCCACCGAGCAGCCCACTGTCCAGGACGGGTTTCCCAGCACCTGGTTTTGGCATAAGAGGTGAACAAGCGAAGATTTTCCGACACCTGCAAGTGCACACAGAGGACAACTCCTGGGACACCACGCAAGGCCAGGTAAAAAGGCCAAGAGCCGACGGGCAGAAGCACTAACCAAACGCCGATGGTCCCGCCCGTAGCAGGTAACCGCCACCGGTCAGTGCCCAGCGGCCGGGGCAAAGCGAGGGGGGAGGCAAGCAGCAAAGCCCCGAGGACCAGCGGCTTCGCCCGCACCCCCTGCCCCCAGGGCAGGGGAGGGGCGGCGGGCA
>JAVKLA010000030.1:3111746-3144155 GCA_034782735.1 Sagittarius serpentarius | reverse complement strand
CGGCCCCGGAGAGCGGCGGCCCTGCCCGCCCTGCGGCGCCGGGGGGGGCCCCGCCGGGGTTTTTCCCCCCCCCTCTCCCCCGCCGGGCTGCGCCCTCCCGGGCGGGGACTCCCGCCGGGCCGCCAGGGAAAACGGCCGGGAGCCCCCTCCCCTGTTCCGTCTCCCAGGGCCCCCGCCGCGGTGGGCGGCGGGTCCCTGCGGCCCGCGGAGGTCCCTGGCCCGGCACTCCGTCTCCTCAGTTGTTTTGGGTGCCGCTGACGGGCCGAACACGCCGGCACCGCCGGCGGGGGCCCCTACTCCCCGCACGTTGGGCCGCTGGGCCGCTGCCCCGGGCCCCTGCTTC
Source organism: Sagittarius serpentarius (assembly GCA_034782735.1). NCBI lineage: Eukaryota > Metazoa > Chordata > Aves > Accipitriformes > Sagittariidae > Sagittarius > Sagittarius serpentarius. Next base: position 3,143,812 of record JAVKLA010000030.1, on the reverse strand, counting down.
ATCTTTGGCTCCAAACCACCGTCTGCCTGTCCTTGTGTGTTGTTTGTGGGGGGTTTCTTGTTTGTTGGTTTTTTTTTTTTTTAGGAGGTACTGCTGAGCTCCTCAAGTCTCTTGTCCTACAGGAGCCTACACAATCGGATGTTTAAAGCTCAACACATAAAAGTGGGTAGGGAATAGGAAGCTGTGCAGGTAGCATAAGGGGTTCTCTGCTGGGTGGTAAAGCTTAGTCTGCTACTGTAGGAAGTCTGTGCAACTTGTAATTTGAAGGAAGCTGCAAGATTATGGCCATCTGAGGAGTAACTGACCTGTAACAGATTTTGCTCATTTCTTTCTGCCAGGTTTGACCATTGGTTGAGCCCATGCAGTGAAACCATTGAGTTCACCAGGTCAGCAACATACTTTATTTTTGTGCATTAGTTTTCTTTTGGCTTCACGAGCTTGCTGGTTCCCTGAGAAGCAGATGAACATCACATCTCATAATGGCACTGAGCTGTTAAATGGGTCCAACTGTCAGACTTGTATCATTACAAGTGACTCAGAATGAGTAAGGAAGATCAGCATTCTGAAAAGGGTGTTCAGCAGTGCACAGTTAAGGCGCATTTTCATGAAGTGTAGGTGGTTTAGTATTTTTCAGTAATGAAAGGTAGTTTCTTCTCATCTCCTGCGCTGGCATCCACTTGCATCTGGTTCAGTTGCTCATCAGACTTTTCCACTAGCTGGTTCAACTGATTAAACTGTTGAAAAACCCCGTGAAAGGGCGCGGGGCAAAGGTGTTTTTCTGCCTTTTGGTGATGTACATTGGTGCACAGGCAGGTCTTGTGAGCTCTAGAGCTGGCATGGGAGAGGGCAGAGCCATGTGCTTGGGAGAGGAGCAAATACCCTTCTGGCAGCAATGAGGGATGATGGGAGTTTCATTCCTACCTTCCACTTCCTTTGAGGTAGTATTTACAGCTCCCTTTCATGCGGGATGCCTTAGGGAATACTTCTAAACAGGAAACTACATGAATTAAAGCCACCCTAGTATCTTGTTACTTAGTTTCTCTGTTTCTTTTTTGGTTATGTCCACAGTATATACACTTTGCTATACCCTGATGAACTAAAACTTTCTGGAACCTAATACTTTTGTAAGTCTATGTCTGTCTTCTTTCTGGAGTTCCTGAAAGTCAGACAATACCACTCATGTCATCTGTCGTGATGAGAAGTGTGCTGTTCCAGGTCTCACTGAATCCAGAATATGAAAACCAGTTACTGCTTTCTTCATGTCAGGAACTTAACAAGGAATGTGGCGTTAAGCCCCCTGTACTTGAGTGTAATCATGACTTCTTAGGCTTGATAGTTGTGAGAAACAGTCTTACTTTTTCCCTTTAAAAAAAAAAAAAAGTCCAAACCCTTACCACTTCATTATATGAGGTCCAATACTGAGGAGTCTCTGAAGTAAGGGATGTGCTTCTGTCGCCATATGCTCAAATTGTAAGAGTTTCTGATGTCCGTGGTTAAAATGTTCTAGCAGCTTTATGTCACAATTTAACAACTTTGCCACCACTTGGGGAAAGCTCACTCTTCTACATCTTTAGTCACAGTTTCTTCTCCTTGGTTTGTGTAGGCTCTAGTCTGGTAGTACAAATGATTTAGTTCTTGAACCTTCCCCCCTTGTACACCCTAAGTTTCTGACATGTTTTTCACTTTTATATCAGCTTGATTCACCTTGCTGCATGAACAGGCAATTGGCAAAATTAGCACAGAATCAGTGGGGGTTGTGGCTGAAGGCTGGGAAGGAAAAGACTTCTTTATAGGAGGGTATAGTTTGACTTAAGCTGTAACAAGGAACTTGTACCTTCACTATTCTATCCACCAAGATTGGCCTTCAGTAAATAGTGCACTCCATTTTTGTCTACAGCTACAACTGTAAACAGTTTGTTAATGCTAATATGTATTTGAAGTACTTCTGAATATTACATCTGTTTGTATAGATGCAGTAGGTAGTCCTTTAACTTACTGACATCTTGCTATTGTTATGTGAAGTTTAGATTACGAATGTGATTGAGAATTACATCCCGAGCCTGCATCATTCAATTTCAGCCTTGCACGGTTAGCCCTTGTGACGTTATCACGTGTGGTTTCATATATTTTTTACTTGTGAAATTAGGTGAAAATGTCCTAATTTCAGCCAGACCCTTCAGCCTTCCTGTGTGCAGCCACAGCACAACTTTTCACCTTAAGAGAAGAAAACCCCTTGATTCTTGTGGCATCCTGGTTTCCGTTTATGGAATGCCAAAAAGAAGGTAGGATTTGAGTGAAAACAAATTGTTCTTTTCTCCTTTAATACTTCAGGGCAAGTCTTGCAATGAAAATACATGGTTTCTCATCAAGATGTAGTACAGGAGGAAGGCTGAGCAGCAGTGTTCCTCAAGTCCACAGGGAATGGAATTCAGTAAGCTTTTGGTAAAATGTCAGAAAACTTTGGGTTTGCAACTGATGTGGGATAAAGGCAGTTCTGGATAATAGGGACATATTGCATAGATCATCCACTCACTACAGAGAAAGGTGAAAAAAAAGCAGACTTGAAAATGGAAGATTCTGTGCCATTTTCTGGAAAGGACGAGTAGCAGCTGAGGTTATGTTGTACAGATATTTAAAAGCTTGATGGCATGTTTTCCCACTGTAGTTCTGAAATATGTGCCTGTCCTCCCTACACTCGGGAAGATTCAGAATTGTTCCTCTCAGCTTAACCTCATCATCTTCTGGAAGACAGAATTTTAAATTTTATTAGAGTGAGAGACCACAAAACTAGGATCTGGTATTTGCAAGTGAGTACCGGAGCGGGATATGGTATACACTGGCTCCTGGAAGCCTGTTGTACTTTGCCGCATTTACAGGTGAGGGACTTACATCTTATAATCTGATTTTGATTTTTCCTGAAGAAACTGTTTAGTAGTGTAAGCAAGTAATTTTATTTTGACTTTTTTAAAAATCTTGTGGCAGAAACCTGCAGAAACGTTTTCCAAACAAATCAGCAAAACCTGGTCTCAAAGATTTAATGAAAAAGAGCCCTAACAATTTAAATTATATGTGGGGGAAAATAGGAAGCACTTTTCCAAGTGTGAACCGTATGTCTGATAGACCTAGGTTCCCAGCCAACACTGCAACTTCAGGTTTTCCTCCAAAAGAGATCTGGGGTGTTATAAAGGGTTTGCATACACGAATGGGTCTGAAGAGTAGTCTGCTTCCTTTTTCAGTATCCCGCTTTAAAAATGTTTACCTGGTCAAGTATATGAACAGTGAGACTTAAATAAATTTTTTGAGGCAAATTTACTAGTGGAATCAATATAAACCTTGAAGTTACAAGTTAAAACAAGGTGATGTTCACTTGGCAGTATTGGATAAAAATTCAGGTTAATTTACTGGCTGACTTACCTTTTCATAACTTGTAGTTCTAGTTTCATCAACATTGTGGCTTCTAGGTATCACCTTTTTAGCATTTGTCATCTTTAGTCTCAGTTTTAGTCAGGAAAAGCAGGAAGAACAGATTCACCATCCTTAGCACAATTCCTGTTAGAGTTCACAGAAGAATTCTTGAAATCTTTGTATAAAGAGAAGAGTTCAGTTACATTGTTGCATCAGGAAAGTCCTGACCAGTGGAGATGTTTGCTCAGTTGGGTTTCTGGCTTCTATATGGTCTTTTGTCCCATCATACTGAATGTTTTTTTGCAGTCACTTGCTCTCATCTTGATTTCTTTTCTGACATTTCTAGTTATGCTCAAGACCTATGCCTCATGCATTTTACTCAGCCTGAGGTATGATCTCTATTTTGCAGACTGTACCCTGATTTTTCTTAACCCAACAAAACTGGTTTTATAGTCTAGCTTTGTCTTTCTTCCCAGTGTTGTCTTATAGCCATGTCAATATTTATTCTTATATTTAGAGACTTTTTTTTTTTTTTAAAAACCAGTTGTCTATTTAGGGTTGCTGTCCTACTGAGATAGCACAGGACATCAACCCTAAATATTCCTGGTATACCCATAATACTGATCTGTATTCATGTAATTACCAGAACAGTTCCCCAACAGCTGTCTCTCTTAAAGCCCATGTTTAAATTTTGAAATTTTTCATTTGGGTGTTTCTGAATATCATCCTGTCCAGTGTGCTTTATTATTGGTGCTGTAGGTGCTTACTGTGTAGTGGTTTATCTGGGCCATTGTTTTTCTTTCTTTTTTTTCCCTGACAATGTCCCTTGGTGTTCATACATTATTAAGGTCAGTACAGACATTATTATGAAACAGATGCACGTCCATTAAAACGGTGTTAGGAGATGTTATCGCATTTCTTTGCACACATAATTAATCCAGGTTTGACTTACTGCTTTGATGGAAGGTGAAATCACTGCTCAGGGATGCAATGGTGAAGCCCCATGCTTTTGAATTTTAAACTGATACTCCTGTGCCACTGGATTACCCTTTTGAGCTGGTTCGCTGTCTGTCTTGCCTGGTGAAAGGTAGTAAGGATTTGGAGCTCATATGCTGGAGCCTGGGTTCTTCATGGCAGGGTGGCCAGATGTCAGCTTCTCCCAGAGAAACCGTTTGTTAGACCCTGGCCTGGTCAGTTCTGGCAGTGGTATATGCTCTCTCTCATGCCTTTGTTCTCTATCACCTAACTTATATGAGAACGTGATTATCAAGAATGATGTTGCAAAATGCATCCTTCATCCGACCACACAGATCTTGTTTGAGCCCTTGTTGGCACTGGGCCTCAATGTAGTATAAAAACTGTTTTTTGCTGAACACGTGTCCATACTTGTTTTAAGAGGTAAGTTAGTTGTGCATTGTTGACCTTCATGTAGCAAAGCTTGATGAAGGTGTTCTTTGGTGGCTGGCTTGCTGTTTTGTTTTTTTTTTAATCTGACACTAGTCAATTGGCTGTCTCACCCAAAGGCTGTTTTCTGCAGGATTTAGAATTTAATCCTTGTTAATCAACTTCTTGAAGTGGAAATTAATGGGAAAGAATGGTTTGTAGTGTTTTCAGAATGTTTGTATTTCCATATATCCATGTCTGGAAGAAAACCAGTGTTACACTCAGGATGCCCACCATTACCTGAGGATACAGAAGATCTGGACATCACTAAAAATCCCCAGTAGAGGAGAAGAAATAATTGTGTTAAAACTCCTGGTCCCACTAGATAAATATTTTCTAGCAATTGACACTAAGAAATGTTAGTAAGTCTCTTAACTATTGCTGAAAACCAAGGGAAAAGTACATGCTTTTTAGAGGTGCTCTTATTTATTGGTCCTCTGTAGGTCTTGGTTTAAGCTGTTTATTATTCAGGAAATTGTACCTTAAATCTGTTCTGAAAGTGACTGTGGAAGTCTGCAGCTGTCTTCTCAATGAGATTCTTGCAGAGAAAATGCTTTCCATCGGCTCTCAGATGAGGTATCCAGAGTGAGATGTGCTTATTTAAAAACACTTTTCTCTCTTTTTTTTTTTTTTTTTTTTTTTTGTTGTTGTTGCAACTGATGTTCTGAAGGTCACTGTGCCCACTGCAAGTTGCGTTGCCAAGTTTTTCTGCAAGGAATTTTTAGGGAACAGTGAATTCGTGAGGAGAGAAATTTTTTTGTTTTGAGATCAGCACTTAAAAGCCTTTTGACTTTAAAAATTCAACTTTTGAAATCTCTTCTGGGGTGCTAGGTTTTATTTAAAATTGATTTTTACATTAATGTTATACTGTGCTTAAACTCTGAATAACAGTTAATCAATATGAATATATAAAGGTTTCTGGCCAGCTTCTGCATTGACATTGTTTTATAGTATCAGTATGTTGCTGACAGATTCAGTCAAAAGCAAGATTTCTCTTTAAGTGACTGAAAGACTGTAAAAATACCAACAGAACAAAATTGATTTTCACGAACAGTGTTCTGTCGTGGTATTCAGGTTGGGTCTGACTTAGAGATTGAAAAATACTGTATGGCTAACTCACGATGGGACATCCTTTATTGCTAATGCTTTTACCTTTAACGCAAAGCTCTATTAAATTGTCCTTTGTGTGAGAATAAATCATTGTGTATCTGGCATGCAAAAGAAAGCTAACTGACTCTGGAGGTACTTGTTTCACGCCTAATTCATGCTGTGATAAACATATTTTAATTTAATTTCCTTGAAGGGAAGCTGGAGCTGGACATCTAAGCATTGTTTTCTGTGAGCTATTCTCAGTGTGCACACCAGCAGTCAACAATGTTGTTCAGTTCATTTTGGTTTCAGCACTGTGTGTACCATTTGGCCCTAAGTTAGAGAAAAACAAAAGCTCAGGCAGAGAAGCATTTTAAAAGAAAAGAATGAAAGTGGTTTTTTTTTTCTTACCTAAAAGGGAGAAAAGATGACAATCTTAGTTTACTTACAGTTAAGTTCCAGAATCCACAGCCTAATTGCTTTGCAGTTGCACTGGCTGTAACCCTTGAGAGGAACAGAACTCCTCGGTTGCAGAAGAGGGTAGGGGTTGGAGAGAAGTAAAGCTTCAGTGGGTAACGGTGCTTGAAGTTTTTTGAGAGGGCAGTGTTGCTAATGCAAAAAAAAAAAAAAAATCCAAGCAGGCTACTGTGATAAATGAGCACAGATTTTTGAGTAGTCTTAGCTGATGGAATTGAGTCATCAGCTGCTTGGTTACATGTAGAGCTTGGTGACTTCAGGGGGATGTCTTAGTGTGGGGAGTATAGAAAACTTCTGTAATGGTGTTTGTCAGAAAGGATATTATAGGTTTTATGATAGCGATGAAGGAAATAGGATACCCATCCAGATCCTTTTCTGCTGTCAATCTCCTCTTTCCTTTATTTGATACTTGAATGCTGGGGAGGTACGTATACAGTGTGCGAAACAGCTAATGGAAGTGAAAATTGAGACTGGCAGAGTTTTACTATTTATGATACTATTTCACAGATAAAAATTGCTTAGCAGTGACGAACAAATAAAACTTAAGGTGTGTGATTTTTCTTCAGTTGAATGAACCTTTTGTTAAAGAAATGGTTATTCATATCCTAAACCAGCACAGAAGTCTCATATTGAAAAAGACTATTCAAAGTTGTATTTGAAGTTAACTGGAAGTACAACCCCCTGAATGAGTATTTCAAAAGCACCTATAATACTTCATGCTTAAAAATAAGCATGAACCTTTCATACATGGAAATCCAAGTGCATTAGGAGTGGAGGGGAATTTTGTTATTGCCTACAGATGTCTAGACTTGAAAGAGTGGAGGGAAAATGCACAAAACCACCCTGTGAAATGATAGTAAACCTATACTCTGTGCCTTATGGAGTTGCTTCCCTTTTTCTCTCCACTGGCCCAAACTCGCTGCTTCAGAAGGGTCACTGCTGTTAGTTGTCTGCTGAGGTTTGATTTTTGGCTATGTCTGTGGCAGGGGTGACAATATGAGGAACTCCTTGCATGATATAATCCTGTATATGATCCCATGTATGTCACAGAAGCATGTAATTGTCATGACCGTTTGTGCCATTTGAAGTTAAGATGAAGAAAAATGAAGTGAAAATACAGTATTTCTTAAGAAATTATTGTCTTGTCCCAGCACGGTAAGTTGTGTTAAGTAACTCAAAAGATACTTCATGGAATACTTATTTAATACTTCTTTTTAAACACATAATCCCTTCATGTTCACTAAGTCTTGATTTTTACTTCATTTATCATGCTATATTATCCATGGGCTTCTAAGGCCTGAATGTGAGACATTTTAAATGAGAGATCAGTCCTTCAGAAGGACCTATTTGCTCATCTAAGATCAAGACTGAAGTAGCCTTTGATGTAGGAGTTGGTAGTGCTAGCAGTTTTCATGCAGCAGATGGTTGACTAAAATCTATTTTATCAGAAGGTAAGGAAGAAGTCTATCTGTTTTCATTGTGCAACTGGGAGCTTTTTCTTGAATGCATACCAGTCTGTACTAGCAAGCTGTCCTCATATAATTTCTCTGCCCAGTGATGTCTGAGGGCTAGAAGCAGGCAGGGCTAATTATAATGTGATCAGGTGACATCAACTGAGGCCATAAGACTTTTCCACTCTTTTGGGCTGTCTTAGGACCTTTCTTACTGTAGCCTTCTTTTTCTGCTTCTCCCAAGCTGCAAGTCTTAGCTGGTCATGAAGCTGTCTCCTGGAGCTCAGCTTCAAGACAGCTTTCTTATTCCAGCTCTGTTGGCTGTGAGTAGAAATGAAGTCTGCCGTATGTTACGGTAACAATTTCTTGTGCGCTTTTTTAAGTTTTCCATCATTTTATTATGAACGAGAGGTACCATTTCCTAATTCTACTTCTGTAGCATTGGCATCATCAACACCTTAAGGAGACAGTAGAGGGCTTGGGAAAGACAAATGGAAAACACCCCATCCTTTTCTTAGCTCTGAGTGAGATAAATGAAAATTTCTGAACTGAGAAGACTAGCTAAGAATCCATCTGCCTTTTTTTCATTGCAGTATACATGAAGCTTGAGATCTGAACCTGCTATGACTGACCCAGACGTCCTCACTGAGGTCCCAGCAGCTCTCAAACGCCTTGCCAAATATGTGGTACGTGGCTTTTATGGCATTGAACATGCTTTGGCTCTGGATATTCTCATCAGGAACCCTTGTGTGAAGGAAGAAGACATGTTAGAGCTCCTTAAGTTTGATAGGAAGCAGTTGCGGGCCGTCCTCAACACCCTCAAGGGCGACAAGTTCATCAAATGCAGGATGAGAGTAGAGACAGCTCCAGATGGCAAAACCACCCGTCATAACTACTACTTCATCAACTACCGCCTTCTGGTGAATGTGGTGAAGTACAAGCTGGACCACATGAGGAGGAGGATTGAGACAGATGAAAGAGACTCCACCAATCGCGCCTCTTTTAAATGCCCCATTTGCTTTAGCACTTTCACAGACTTGGAGGCCAACCAGCTGTTTGACCCCAGGACAGGTAAGAGTACAGGCAACAGAATGCTCTTGCTCTCTCTTTTGTCCTGTAACTGCTGGACTGTAAGGGGACAGACTCTTAGGCTAATTCTTTTGAGCCTGGCCAGAGATATGGGGCACTCTGTTTCTGCAGGTGGTAAATATTTGAGTGAAATACAAAAGTACTATAAATCCTTGCTGTGACCTAACAGTCATATTTTGCTGCGCGACTGGTAGTTGTTTTGGTCATGGATGCAGTAGTTTTTATACAGTCTGTACAGACAAATAGCAATGTTGGTAAAATGCTTGTACAAATGCTTGAGTGACAGGCAATAGAGAACTGAGGTCTTACCACAATCAAGTTCAAGGGTGAATAAGGCAGTCTGTCCTTGTTGGAAGCTGGAGGCTTTTCAGTATAACCTGGTCTTGCCTATAAATTGTATGACTTACTGGTAGTTTGCAGAGAGGGCATATATATGTAATTGACTTTGGTATACAAAAAATTTGTAATTTAGAGATGGTCATGCAAGGAGTGAGTTGTTACTGTTTAATTTTCTTCTAGCGAGTTCATTATACTGCACAACCTTTCTTCCCTAGTGTAAAGCAGTATCACGAAAGTTAAAAGAAATTAATTACAGACTTTTATGTGGTTGGGAGTAAACAAGATTTTTTCAAGTGTGTCTCAGTGGAGGTGCATATCTCTCATGCATATGAAATAAGAATCTGGGTGTCATTGTCTACAGGGGCAGTCCAAATACTTTGTGTCTTCTGTGCTTCTGTGCCAGGAAAGAAACAGAAGAACACCTGCACCTGATAAGATCCTATTTTACTAGTCTAATCTACGATTATTTTGGGGGGAAGGCAGGAAGCAGGGGTTGGGTGTTAGGCATCCACCTTCTGAATTGTTTCTTTAGTTTTTAATTATTTCATTTGAATTCTTTGTTCTGATCTTGTTTTTTCCAGATCTTTTTCGGGAAAAAATAAAGAGCAAAAGTCAGGAGAGCTCTCAGAAACGTTAGAGTGTGGTGCTTTGTGTCAGTTATCATAGTGGGAAACTGTAAAAATTTATTGTTTAGTGGTCTTGAAGCTTTTAATCTAGGGTTTCATCAGATGTCTAATCTGCTGTGGAGAAGGGCAAACACCCAACAAATGTTCAGGCTATCATTTTCCCTCTTTCCTACCCCCAAAGATCAAGAGCTGTGAAATTCCTTTTACTTGAACAACCATGAAAATGCTATTTAGTACTAGAGAAGCAGAATCCCCTAAGTCAAATAATGATTGTTGCTGTAATTCAGCGCAGCTCTCTGAGTAGAAGTTGCTCCCTCATGGAGCACCAAAATCAGCAGTGCCAGCACAGATTTTCCGTGCTCACCACTGAGTACAGAAACTACAGATGCTCTCTACAATAATGACCATCTGCGGCAGCTACAGTCGTGGGTGTTGGGCTGAAGGGCAATAGTGCTTTTGCAGTTGCTTCAGTAAGGAGAGAGTAGAGAACCTGTGCAGAGAACAAACATAATTGGGAGTGCAAGACACTCATCCCAAGGGGATCTCTAACACTTTGCAGGTGAATCCTCTCAGCCTGTGTGGGCGGTGAGTTCCGAGAGCAAAGACCTGGCTGTCGAGGAGATGCAGAAGACAATAATGCTGGGATTCAGCTTTGACAGCAAGGCCTGTGCTCCAGGAACTGATGAGGTCAACCAAGGGTTTGTCTGCAGTACAGGTGCTGGCTGCCTTCACAATGCAAAATCATTCACTGGCACATGGAGTGTTTTGCAGTTTTGCTGATGGAAGGACAGTTTGAGTGCTGTTTTCCCAGCCATTCCCAGCAGTTGATTTCTGTCGATATTAATGCAAATAACAACACAGCCAGTTTACCTTCACTTACTTTCAGTAAGAACATACCTGTCTAAAATTTGTGTGTATTCTGTTTCTCCTTATATAACTTTTAAGTCAATGATAGCTTCATCTAGATAGTGCATGATGATGCTGTTGTTTCTCAAGAGCTTTTACATGAAATATCAGCTTGGATAGGGCTCTCCAGTTACCGTTTAAGGGCTCATACTGTCTCCAAACCACGACATAGCTGCTTGTTTCCATTCCAGGAAAATAAGTGGGCAATTTTGTTTGGGTTTTTTTCAGTTAGAATGGCCGCTTTATATTGCGGTGGATTGTGTTGTCTGCATATGTTTCCTGTTCCTTTGGAATCCTGTATTAGAAAAGAACTGAGAGACCTTTGGGTCTCTCACAGAGGGAGCTTGTGAAGACAAGGCGTGTAGAGGAACAAGGTTTATTAGGCAGTGAATAGCCATCCTTTTCCAAGCATGTCTTTAGCTCGTATCAGTGCTATACATAAACCTCTCCCATGCATTGAAACTTAGGACAGTACAACTGCTGAAGAGTAGCTGAAAGCCGCATGAATTTCAGTCATGGTTGACCTGAGCTGCTCCTGGACTGCAACCATGTTGATAACATTTTCTGAGTTACAAGGCCTGTAGGGCCGAAGGTCGTTAGTCCAGGGAGCAGGCAGAGCACAGAAGGTGTCCTCTGCACTAGACTAGACCAAGCTGTGGCCTGTTGTTAAGAGACATCCTGTTTCACTATTTGCTTCTTGGCTTTTTGTCCTTGTCAGTCAGAGCTGGGGATGGTTTAGATGTCCTATGTTTGCTTCTGCTTTGCTTTCTTCTTCCCTAATTAAAACTCAAATGGAAACCCTGAACAATTGTTTTAGAATGAAAGTAGGGCTTTTTCAGCTCTGTGCTCTACTCCATTTGTGAATAATTTTGAAATAAACTGAGGTGTTTATTTTTTCATCCAAAGATGTGATTATTGATGTTTTGGGAAGGTGGAAATGTCTGCTGAGAGAAAATAACTGATAGCAACAAGGATATGTTTTCAGGGCACATAGGTATAGATGTGCTTTGGTTGCTGTTCATCAAATTTATTTGGAAAAATATTTTTGAACAAAGTAGCAAGTTAAGGTAATTCTAAATGTAGATTTAAAATGGTGTAAATGTTACTTTGAGAGTGTGATATCTCTGTTTTTAAAAATATTACATGATTTTTCTCTATCCCTTTTTCTGCCATTAAACATCTAAACCCCAAAAAGCTCCAAAAACTTACTATGCTGTCAAAAGTTGAACAAAGGTTGTCTGGTACTTGTAAGAAGTTCAAGGACAGGAATCGTGCAATGTTAAAGAAACTGCCAGATGGTGAAAGTCAAGGTGGTAAAAAAACTAGAGTTTTGCTGCTGCTTCAACTCAGAAAGGGATCTTTTAAAAAGTGAAAAGAAAAGAAACACTTGTTGTGTTGGAGGAGTCCCTTGGTTGACCAGTGAATGCCTGCCGGCTCTAAGCATGGCATGCCCAGGTTGTGAGTTTTAGTCCCATGTGCTCCAAAAGAAGAGCTTGAACAGATCTCCCAGTGTCATGTTTTCTCCTCAGTGGCAGTTTTACTGTTGCCTCCAAAGAAGCAGTATGAGTAACTTCTGCTTTTAGAGGCAAACGGCTTGGAGGCAGCGTGCTTTTATTTTGCAAAAGTTTGCTGTGGAAACTTGTAGCAAAGCTAAGAGGAACTTTTTGATTCAAGAGGTCGTGGATTTGCTGTTTGCCTATTGACCTGGCAGTGCCTTTGACAGGAATTGGTGCAGGCTGAGTTGTTATACTGAGCGGACAGTTTTTTCCCACTTTTGTGAGTGTTTTGAGATCTACAGAAAGAAAACCAGTAATGCTGTATAAATGAGAAGTGTTACTTCTAGCCTTGTGTTTCAGATGGGATGACTGAGAAAGGAAAAAGATCGTAGTTTTCCTAGAAGATCGTAATATAAGCACTTGAAATACAGATCATTGCCTTTCACTTGTGCCATTGTCTGCTTGGCTACCTGTGCTCTGATATTTCATCACTTTCTGTTCTGCATGCGAGCAATTGCATGCAGCTGCTGTTGTGATGAAGCTTCATGCAGGTAGAAAGCTGCAGCCATTCCCTTAAACAAGGTAAGGGCTATCTCTTGAGGCAGGGATGTGCAAGAAAGAGTTTAACTGAATAGCACAAAGAAAAGCCAGATGTTAAATGCATACAGTGAATAACACTGCTGAATTCTGTCTATTCCCAGACCTGAGCTGGCAGTGAACACTGACATACGGGTTTTCAAGTGTTTCACCTAGAGGTAGGATGTTACTTCATCAGGCTCTTACACAGGCCTATGGGAAGAATTTTCTTCTCTGTGCTTTTAAATGTAGAAACTACGGAAATTTGGTTTCTATAGGCCAATTCCTGAAATTGCAGAGCGATCTAAACAACTCAATACCATCTTGTGGATTGCATTTAAAAAAAAAAAAAAATCTTGGAGAATTAAATATGCACAGGTCTGTTCGGCGGAGTGGGGGGGAAGGAGAGGAGGAGCTGCATTGTCTCACCCAGAAGAGGGAGCTATCTTCTTTTCTGTATACGTACGGGCTTGGGTTGATTAATTTATTGAAAGTCACAAAACTGGAAATTATGTTCATGGATATGCGTTCTGTAGCGTGATTAATTGGATCTGGCTGGGGAAGGTCTCTCTGATGTATCCTGTTCTCATACCCTAATCATATTTGGAAATCTAGTGTAGTGTTGGAGTTGACTGTCAAATTCAAGGTCAATTTGAAAGGAAGTATGTGACTAGAAACTGCAAGAGGGAGAGTGGGGTTGAAGTGAAGGAGTGACAGAAATGAGATCCCGCAGTGCATCACACTGTTATTCAGCCCTGGATTTCCTGAGGTATTCTAAATACCAAACTGTATCAGGATATTCACCAGCATAGCAGGTGAATTTGATGTTAGAAAGAAAATATAAGGCTAGATTAAATAGTTTTTCCTCTGTTCTCCTCTACTTTTGCAAGATAATTTTTATCCAGTCTTGTGTTTCTTTCACTTCTGTTACTGTGAAGAAAAATCTTGATGTGAACAGTAAATTGTAATTACAGTTGGTCTTATGTACATCTATACATTAAGCGTCCTCAGCATAACATTCAGTTAGATAAGACGTGAATAATAGTGGAAGGAAAAGGATGGAAGACAAGTGGGTAATGTGAATCAGGAAGATGATGCTGTTGGGATGTTCTTAATTGCAGTTGTAATCACTGGAGTCTTTTGTTGTTATTGGAAATCATAGCAGCTAATTACTTGTCTACTCTTTGCCCTCCCACAGTTTGCTCTTGGTTTGATGCATGATCTCGGATATAGCTATCTTACTGTTCCTGAAGGTGCACTGTAATAGTGACATACTGTGTATCTGGATCCCTTTCTTATTCTGTGTGCTGATATGAAATTTAATTTGGGACGAACAGATTGAAGGTGGCAATATCAGTTTTATAGAAGGGAAGACAACACCTTGAATTTCATTATAACCCCACTTGTTTTACTGTCAGCCTCTCACATGTCATTTTTATACTTCATAACAGAATTGCACCTAATGTGTTCAGAGGCTGGTTTTCTGTACCTGTCACAAGGTACCTTATATCACATTCAGGCAGCCTGTATGCAGCTGAGCGTTTATATGGTTTGGGCCCTGTTACTGAGATTAGAAATTTGACTAAATAGTTGATTTTTTTTTTTTTTTTTTTTTTTGCTGTAGTCTTGTGCGTTGATTTCTAGAGCTACTGCCTTTTCTTCTGAGTGCTCAGCTTCTCACTTCATCCCCAGTGAGCTATTCAGAACACATCTGTCTTCTCTTCTTGTTTTGAATTTCCACTTCCTCAGGCAAGTTCTGCACTAGCTTCAAATCTTCCTCATCTGATTCAAATTACTTTTGAGCCTGTCCTATCTATTTTGTTAATTTTTTTCTTATGCTTCCCCTTCTCCCTGTTTTTGGCCTTTTCTTGTGGAGCTCTTCTGTCCATTTCTGGTACATTTCTTTTTGTGTTCTGTCCCTTCCAGCCATTAGAAAAAATAAATCACTTAGTGTGAATATATAGAATAAATAGCTCTATGTAGTCAATCCTGTTTGATCTTTATGCTGTTGATTCTTGTCCTTTAGGTTGAATGATTTCCAGAACAGGCATTCTAGATAGCTTTGTCTACCATGTACTGCCGTGCATGTGCTACATGATATTACTACTACAACAATTTACAGCTTTTTGCCAGCCAAAATCAGAACTTTAAAAGTCTTATTGTAAATTGGCATCCCAGAAACTTCCCTTGAAAAAGAAAGGATTCAGAGCAGTTCCATTTTGAACAACTTCAAGTTCTGTGAAGATTTTTTTTTTTTAATTGTTGTTAGCTTTCCAAGTGCATGTAAACCCATCAGTGTGGTTTTTCTTCACTTTACAGGCACGCTTTGTCTGTGCTGCCACTGAGAGCTTTTGGCAAACACCAACAGAAGGAAACTGCCCGTGCTCTGCTTAGTTTCTCTGTTTCTATTCAAATTTTTGGCGAAAGCTCCAAGACTATTCCTGTCAGCTTTACTCTGCTTCAGCTTGATAAGGCCTGGAGCCACAGGGAAGGGAAAACTGAGAAAAACGTACCAGAATTAATGCATGTTTTTCTAAAAGTAAGAATACTCTCTAGAATGACTTGAAAGGGATGTGTAGGTTACATCTGTAACTTGAACTCCTTCCCTGCGGGTTGGACACCCTGTCTGAAAGATAACCATCATAACCATCTAGTCTAACTGCAGATCTCTCAGCTTGGTGGAGAAAGAAGTGAAGGTAGTGTTAGAGCCTGTTCTATACAGAACATCAGACTGGAGGACTATAAGTCACTAGAGTAACTCAGAAAAGCTGTTGCCTATAGAGTGCTGGCTAGTCACTTCCCTCTATTCCACATTGACCTCTGGCTGGTGTTCTGCGTCTGAGATTAAAAAAAGTATCTGATAAACACATGTTCTGACTTACAGTATTGATACCATTTTTTTTGTCTGCAGAGGACATTTTATTATTAGAAGTGCAGGAAAAAATTGCCCTTCAAGTAAAGGTTATCACTTTAACTTTTCTGTTGGCTTTACAAATTGAAATAGATAACAGCAAGAAGATCTCTAAAAATCTGTGAATATCGCAAAGCCATTTGCAGTGATGAAAGCTGGACTGCAGCATTCCTATCTTTTACGCGAGTAACTTGCTGTTCTTTTGAAACTGCATCCTTGGTAATACCATCTGCAAAGTGTGTGTCATCCTTTTAGGCATGGGTATCTGTAATTCGGATCAGGAGCTCATGGAGAATCCTGTTCCTTGTGTTGCAGTCTCTCTGCTGTTGGATGCAATTTGAGGGTATAATATGTTGGCTCAGTTGGTATTTTGGTGTATCTTCTTGGTTGAAGTAAAAATAAAAAAAAAATTAATTCCTTACGAGCTTCCTTTGGATATTCCCTCTGTCCAGTTGTGTCTTTCTCTGCTTACTGTCTGGCTTAATTTATCCACAGTAGGACAGAAGGAAGAAAATTGTCAGCTCATAGCTGCTGAGGTTGTACATATGAGCTGGGGCAGAAATAGCTCTTACTGAGAAGAGGAAAGGATTCCTCTCTTTTTTTACAATTTTATATTGAATGCGTATTAAATCATCTGGTGCTTCTGAATGATCAGTAATTTGGTGTGTCTCATGCAGTCCATTTTTTGAATGTTTAATTTACCTTTCCAAGAGAAATGTCTTTGAATGTTCAAAAATTCTGTTAACAGTGTTTTTAATTTAGTTGGGCTAAAAATGGTCTGCACGCTGAGATGAATGAGCAACTCAGTGTTCCTCTAGATAATATAAAGTGGTTCTGAAGGTGCTGCTTTTCTTTTTTTTTTCCCCTATTTAAGCCATTAAATGTTAAATTGCTCCCCTTCTGTAATTGCAAGCCCAGGTCAGCAGGAAGGGGAAACTGTAGCATGAAATGTAGACTAATGTTGTTGTGAAATGCAGAAGCAAATTCCGTTGATATCTTTCAAATTTTCTGGAGTTTGCTGCCTAAACTGTGCCCAAGAAATAAATACATACAGGCAATTCCACGTATACGTTGCAGGCTGTGGTCAAGTTCCTGTTTCACAACTGAGTTACAGCACTGCTCTGCCCTTAGAGCACCTTGCATGCCTTATTCTTCACTGGTAACCTGCTGTGGTCCCCCTGGAAGAGCTTATTAGCTTGTGTCCCATACAGTGCTCAGGAGAAATGTATTTTGAACTATTGACTGGACCCCTGGACTGTCTTTGTATAGCTGTACTGGGTCCTTGGCCAGAAAAAGCTAGTGTCTTTCTGTTTTTCAAATTAAGATCAGAGTAATATGCACAGTGTGTTTTCTCCCAAAGTGCTATCAGGGTAGAAGTTAGCGGCCCAAGTGTGTCCGTCCTACTGAAATATGTCTTCCAGCGCACACTGCAGGTCAGGCACGGTGCTGATGCGTTGTCAGTGTTGCCTGACGGGTGGTGATATAGCATGGTAATACTATAATTATGGTGGTCAAAAATGGTTAAGTCATGATGAAGTAACAGTGGAATGTAATAGGCACCTGCACGAATCCTTCATGAGTCTGTAAGTAAGTCTTATAAGATTGGTGGTAACAGGGGCTTTACCATGAAATGCTTCATTGGGTAGATTCGATCAGCTTTACTTCAAGTGTTCACAAGTTCTAGAGGGTGAAATGGAAAGGCAGAGTATCTGTGGTCATCTGGTATTTCTTCAAGAGAAATATTTTACTTAAGGATTTTTTTTTTTTCCGTTTTCTGCATGTACCTCTCAGATGGACAGAGATGTGTCTGTCTTTATGCAACGTGGAGGCACATAGCAGAAACTTCTTGCCCATCTGAAGGAGTCTTTTGGGAGCCCTGACCAAAATGTGATTTAAACAAGTAGATGTAGAAGTCTCAAAAACACTACTAAGGTATACACAAACTCTAGAAGACAAATAAATGAAAGCTGCCCAGAATGCTTTGCTGAAGCCAGTTCCATGGTTAGAGAAGTTCTGACTTGGTTTGAGTGTTCAGAGCATTATAGTATTGTTTTGAGGATGAAAAGTAGGTCCTCTACAGGCAGAAACAGAAATTGTAACAACTTGCAAGGTAAGGTATTATACAGTACCGTGCAAGGTAAGGTGTTGCAAGTTCAGCTGCTTCTTGTTAAAGGAAGATGTCTTCTCAGGCGGGCCTAATTTTCAGTATGTCTACTGAAGTAGTCTTCTGTTCTCTGATCTTTTTTGCGATGCCTGAATTTGAGAATAACCTGATGAAAAGCGGTTCTGGCAGAAGAGTGAAATCTCTTGCTCTTGAGGGATGGGAAGACAAGGGAAGAGAGTCTTTCTCTTGCCAGTCTGGTCAAGTGCTTTTAGATTGGTTTGGGTGGTTGTTTTGGGGGGTGGGGTGTGTGGTTTTGTTTGGGGATTGTTTTAGTGGGTTGGTTTTCAGTTGTTTTTTTGTGTTTATTTTGGGTTTTTTGCATTTAGCTTTTCACACCTTAAAGACATGAATGCATTGTCATGTGTTGAAAAGAAGGTTAAAGTTGGTCCGTATTGCCACTTAATTCTTTACTCCAGAGGTGCACATTTGAACCTTGATCTGTGAGTTTGGACAAATACCCTCTTCCACTAATCTGTTACATTTTCTGAAAAATTAACAACTTCCCCTCTGGCAACATTCAAGCTGTTCTTTCTGTTGTCAGTTCAGACTGGTTTCCCAGCTTACCAAGAAATATCAGTTGTATGAATGAGTGAAAAACATGGGGTTTCTATAGTGAGCTGATCAATTGTGCTGCAGGGGCTCCGATGAGGATGGTTTCTGCTAGCCAGTTTTCACAATAGCCAAGTATTGTGAGGATGAAGTTGCTTGCAGGAGCATGCCAAGTGAAACTACAGCAGGTGCCCTCATGGAAATGCTTGATAGCTGGCAGTAATGCCATCCCCCCTGCATGCCAAACATAGTTTTTGCAGTTGCCATCCGCACGTGCCTTGCCAGTGCACAAAATCTGCTTTCGCTCATTTACAAGAATAAGAACTATTTGTGTTCTGGCCAGATTCAGTCTGGTTCTTAAATGTGGTAGATGGGTTTGAGGTTATCAACAGCAATCTCAAATCTAAAGCAATATTGAAGTTCATTTCAATAGGAAGTTGCTGATTCCTTCTATCTTGTGTGACATTTTGGGGCAGGAATTTTAACAGATGGTTTTCCAAAAGAGTGGCCAATTGCTGTGAAGCTGTGTGCATGTCAGTGTCGTAGATAAAGGTTATGTCAGTATAGTATATAGAGAAATGTAGGTGCAGCATTTGGGTGGATTTGGGCCAAGAGATTTCAGTGGATTAGAAAGTTAGGAAGTGAAGCAAATGTTCTTTGCTCCTGTTAGCCTTCTGTTGAGCTACAAGAGCTTGATCTTCCACTGTGTCTGAAGCTATTGCATGTTTCAAAAAGGTTAGGTGTACTGAAAGAGCTAAACCCCTGACAATCCCTCACTGTGATCTTTAAAAGTTTTAATTGCATTTTTTATTTTGCTTGCATACTTGTTTTCCTGAGTTTTCTTTCTCTGCAAGGATAGTTTTAACTATTTGCTGAACAGAATTGAAACATGTGACTTCTTGCCTGATAAGATTAAAACAAACCTTTAGCAAGCTCTTTAGGCCTTCTTTGTAAATCACTGATAACCAGACCCAAAGAACTAGTTTTGTAACATTCCAAGGCCGAAAGAGTGAGCTAATTCAGTGATCACATTTGCAAATGTTAACAAGTTCCAGGAAATCTCATGTTTATGTAAAATGAATTCTTGGAAATCCTGTGAATGTGCATGATTCTATAGTATATAATCTGTTAAAGTTTGTCAGCTCGTTGGAGCACTCGTGGTGGAGCTATCCCCAGTGCTGCCCAGCACTGCAATAAAGAATGCCTCGTAATAACAACTTTTAGTTGTTACTGTGTTCTTTTGTTGGAACTCTTACCCAGCTGCACCTAGCCTCCCACTTCGGTGAAGGTGGTTAGAAAGCAAGGGGGTTTGAGGGCCGAATTTTGTTTCAGTACGAATTGGAATATTGCCTCAGAAATACTCTTGCTGAACCTGAACACATGGCCTACGAGGCAGCCAACCCAAAGGATCTATACTTTGGTGGTACCACTTAAAGGTGGCCTGATACGCATGCTTGTAGCAAAGCAACTCTTGAAAGAAGATGGCAGGAGGATCACAAGTGCAAATTCTTCTAGAGAGTCCTTCTGTGCCCACAGACTATGTTGGTTGTTGTTGCTTTCCTTAATCAGAAGTGCAGACAGCCTGGTGTATATCTAAAACTTTCGCAACTGAAGTGAAGAACGCACAGTATACACCAGTGTGGAACAGACTTGTATTTACAGTATTTGAAGGGACAAAAATGTTCCACAAGCAAGAGTGCTAATTCTGTTTCTTGCTAACCACGTTTTCTGAGGAACAGATGCAATTAGGAATGCATGTAGGTAATATGTTCATTGCTTTCTTTTTTTTTCCTTGTGTCCCACTACAAAATAAAGCCGAAAATCAGGTAAGGTTTGTATTGTTAAGCGTGCTGCTAATCAGTTATCAGCTATGAACATTAAAATTTGTCTGAATTTGTTGACAGTTTGATGTTAGAGTCTAAGTTCTTACTGATACTAACGTCTCATTGTTGAATACTGTAAAATTCATAATTTCTGCTCCTAAAATAGAGGGAAAAAAACCCTCTGAACTCCACTTCCATCATTATAGAGTTGCTCATAAATATGTATTTTTCACTGTATTTTTCAGTCTTGCTTTAACCATTCTAATGATTCAATATAGCCCTCATTACTGACTTCAGGAGAGTATTTTGCAGCATAGAAGACTTTGTCTGGAGAACTTTGTCCTGTTGCACAAAACTTCTTATCTTTCACTTTTGGAAGTAATTATCTTTCTCTCTGCATCGTCCCCCACAACTGTGGGCTGAAATTGAACCAAAAGAACAAGACTATGCTAGGAGTCTTCATATTGACACTTCCTTGCTCCCTGGGAGACTCAGGTTCAGTATCTTCTTTTTTCCTGTCGTGTATTAGATTATTGGTCTGTGTGCTTCTTACTCATTCTAATTGTATGCCTTTTTAATTAAAATGCTATTCCCCTGCCCATGTGCTCCAAAAAGGGGCAGAGGAAGAATTTTTCCGTTAATAACACAAGAAGCAGCATTTGGGCTGAAGTTTATTCTGTTAGGGTCTCAACAGGTAACAGAAATAGTTAATATTTGAAGAAAAATTCTATCAAGCCATATTGGCTATGCAGATAAGAGAATTAATGATTGTGCTGGTGGAGGATCAAGCTTTTTTGCCATCTAGAGGTAACAAGCTTTTTTGCCCTCTAGAGCTAACAAGCTTTTTTGCTTGAAAAATGTGAGATTTGGGGAGGAGGAAAGAGGATAATGAAAATGTAGAGATTAGGGGATTGCGGTGCAAGACAATACTCATTTTAGAAGGTAAGTAAACAGTCCACTGTTCACTGTTCCACCTAATGTGCTCTTCAGGGAGAGACAACAGTAACAAGAGGCATAAAACCTACTTGGTGAAGATTTGCATTTCAAAAGGATTGGCAAAGCTTTCAATTCCCTCCACCAGGGATGGCAAGGAAAGACATTTCATCAGAACACGCATCCTGTCTTCAATGATTAAAGGAAATCTGGGTTTAGGAAGGAAATAGGCAGCTGCTTTGGCAGAACAGGAGAAAGCTCAATAATACAAAATAGCTCTGATAATGCCAGTCTAAAATTGCATCGTGGAAGAATTTTCCCTCTTCGCAGGCAAAAATTTTCTTGCTCCTGGGCTGTTGAATAGTTTTATTCTTACTCTCCTGCTTGTTCCTGGGGACTTAACTGTGGCTAATGCAAGTTCTTTGGTTGTGCTTACAGGTGGAGCTAAAGCAGGCTGTCTTTTCTGGATTACTTTTAGTCTGAAATGGTAGGATCCAGTTTACTGAGTTCAGGCTGATAAAAAGGATTAAACTACTCTGCTTCTGAAAACAATCTTATTGACAAGTAGATAAATGCATTCAGCAGTTTTGCTGTACAACCTGAGTATATAAACTCTAACGTCCGTGACTATGGGAATACTTGAATACTGTAGTTTAAAGTTGCAAAGAGAAGATTAGTGACTTCTGAATGTAATTCACTGGAGTTGAGAGGAGAGATCTGCTTTTTAATTTCCATAATAATTGCACTGAGCTGGTGAAACTGATTAAAAAGGGGCTTGCTTGTCTACCCTCAAGCCTAAAAAGAAGCAGATGTAGGATCTTGCAGTGAGTGGAGGACAAGGATGTAACTTGACCATAAAAGACAAAGGATTAGGTGATTAGTGATGCTTCACTCAAGCAGAAGTGGAGAGATGGCAGTCTCGGTGGTTCTCCCTGCTTTGTGAACAAGATCACAGGAATATATAACTATTGTAGGAAACAGACCACATCAATTTTAAAAACAAACAAAACCCCACATTTTTTTTTCATGTGAGAAGTTAGTAACAGTTGTAATTAAATTGGCTGGTGTGTATGTGTGTATAAAAATATTGATGTAAAGACCTTAAAAGTGTCAGAGAAGCTGATGAGGGAAGAGGGAATAATCCCCACCTGCTGTATGTGATATTATATAAGCTAAAACTTAGGGCTGGTTCTGTGCTTGACTTGATCCTTTTGAGGATTTTAAAGTGTTTAACTCTAGGAGATACGCACATGATCAACACACAGTTGAGCTGCTTACTGTCACCCAAATATTTTTAAGTGATAACTGAACATTGGGTGTCCAGACTGGAATGTTTTTGCTGAGCAATGAGTTCCTCAGTCCTGCCTGTAGTCCTTTCTCTTGGCCAAGGGTTTGCCACTGGTACGTGCTTTGGTGTTTCATCTTAATCTGCCTGGAACTGGAAGCTAATGACCTAGAAAAGCAGTAACTTGCAAAGCAGACAGGAACTTGCTGCTTTCAAGCAATGAAGGCTGCTGTGTTCCTCAGCAGTTTAATATTTGCTTCCAAAATGTAATCCTAGTCATCATCTGAATCTGTAGTGTAGTATACATTCAGGAATTTGAGTGTTAAGGATTTGCCGCCTTGTGTGTTGTTGAGACTGCAGTGGCTACAATCTAATGCAGGGACAAACAGCTTTGGTTGTGGAACCAGAGAAGATGTGGCTAAGCCTGAGCTTCACCCACGCCCACATCAGCATGCAACTTTTGGACCCTCCTAAATGTTCCTTGGGTGACTCTGTAAATACCACAGCAGAAACTTGCAGGCTGACATACTGGGCCTGAGCTCCAGAGAATCCCCCTGCTACCATATACTCGTATAGCTTTATGACTTGCTCCTTAGGTTCCCCGTCTTCAAAATGGGAAACGTATAACACCTTTTCTTCACAATTGCTTGATTTGTCTAGTTAGACTGTCAGCTTTGGAAGCAGAATATTGCTTACCAAGTATCTTTTGCAGGTCTCCAATTCTGTGCAACTCCCAGCCTCTATATCCCACATGAGTAGGACTGATGCCTCAGAAATACCGATGAGTCTCTGCTAGTCTTCAGCACTGTTCCAAAACTTTCTTTATATTTAACTAGAAGACAAATGATAAACAAGTGTTTACAGATTTCTGAGTTTCTTCTGTCTTTCTCTCTTCTCTTGGATTTAAAGAGACTTTATCTTTGATAAAAATGAATCTTTTATACACTGCTGCTCCCTCTTCAGAGTACAAGTGATGAGTTATGTCACAAATTCAGGTCCATTGGTGCACTGCTGCTCTTCCACCTGTGAAGGAAAGGAATAAGAGTTTGTTTCTCTTAACTTCTTTTTATTTGAATTTTAATTTATTAGCTCAGTTATATCAAATCTGGTAAAATACAAGTTAAATCTGTGCACAGTGCATTTCTAACAGCAAGATGGCAATTTACCTTGGAGTTGTGCCAATTCCGCTTGCTCTGATAGAAGCATTTGTGGTACCAAGCATGAGTGCGTACTTAAGGAGGGGGAAAGCAAAAGCAAGTAAACAGCACGGCGGGCCTTCTATTTGAAATTCCCTGTGAGAGCTAAGAGATTTGCAATTAATGTCCGTATGTTTGTTTATAATCAGTTTTGAAAGGAGCATTAAGACCCTCTAAGCTTCTGAGTGCTGAGAGACAGGAAATCGTTTCTGGAAATCTGTGTCTGAGAATTCATTTCCGTAGTTGTTTTTTTTTTCTTCTTCAGATTGCTGCCTGTATCAGAATTTGTGTAACAAAAAAACTTCAAGTATGCATTCGCTGATTTTTTTTTTTTTTCTTGAAGGCTATATAAAGTCACTTTTTTAATGTAATGGCAGCGTTTGCTTACAGGTATGCTATACAATTTCTCAGTGTCAAAACATTGATTCCTCAACTGCTGATGACTCTTCATTTAGGAACTGCTGTCAGCTGTGATGCAAAATCCTTTAATATACTTTGTGATGTGCTTTTTCTTTTCAGGTTATAGCAGTTAAAGCTTGGAATTGATATCTTACTCAGAAGTTACCTTGTTCGAGAATATCCCTAGTGGTATAGTCTCAAGTGTAGGTCCTTGTAAGTGCCCCAGTACTGCAGTGTCTGAACAGTGATATGACATATTGTTTTCATACCTATTCTGGCAATCCGAAGGTGCCTTTAACAGGCTCACAATGGTCTTTTGTGGGCAGTATAGAAGGTAAAGTGCTGGTATGGGTGGAAAAAAAAATATAAAAATCATGATGCTTTGGACTTTAGTAAATATCATCTTGTTGACTGCTGACAATTTCCGTAGTTTAGAAAGACAGTTTTTCATTCCAGTTGTGTCTTCTACCAAGGGTTTGCCGCCTTTTCCAATTTTGTCTTATTAGTACATTGCATATGCATATATAATTCTACAATCAAAATCTTTAGTAAAAAGCATGAAATAGAAGTGAAACAGGATAGACCCTTGAAATGCTCTCTAAGGCAGACAGTGTACCATGGTTTTTTTCTAAAAGTGGTGTTCTCCACCAGTTATGCAATCATTTTCTGATGAATTTATTTGGACTATGTTTCTTTAGTTTGCTGATGAGCATACAAAACAGTTGAACATCCTCCCTTCCCTCAATCAAAATAGATTGCTTCCTTTTTTTTCCCATTATCCTTTAGCTTCTCCAAAACTTAAGATTGGGCTCAATTTTTTTTTCTGTAATAACGCATATTCGTGCTCAGTTCCCTCCATGCGAGTAAATTCTCTTCTGTGCTTTGGCCTCCACCAACATACAGTTTTCCTTGAGTGGGTTATGAAGTGTAATCCCTAACAAAATGGGCCTTGAGTCTCAGCTCTCTTCCACCCTTCCCCAAATCCTGAACACCAGCTGCAGGGCTCACTGCCGTCTTCGTTGTTTTTCTCTGCATTAGCTCAAGGTAACCACTTGTTTCTCACTGGGCTGGAGTCAGGAATGCCCAGTGTCAGGAGCTTTGTCTTGGAATTTTTTTCTTTTTTTTTTTTTTTTTTAATCCAGAGCATTATCATTTTGTTATTTAAGGGTTAAATCACTCTGGATTTGTTTATAAATTTGAAAAGCAGTGTTTTGTGCTCTTTAGAAGACTTGCATGGATTTTAATGAAGTACCTTGATCTCTTGCTGACCGCTTTTGTCAAAAATCTCAATGTTCCTTGCTTCCACTGAAATCTTCTGTCTGGCTTTCCTTGACCCTGAAGTAAATCCTTTATAAGTACTGAATATTTTGTTGTGAAATGGAGAGAGATTTCTCTTGCATCTTTGACATGTATTGCAGTGTTTTTGTAAATCTCTTTGGATGTGCATCAGGCAGACAATGAACAGATTAAATGGTGATGGCTGTGACTTTTACATGATGAAACTAGCTGAAAGGTAGTCCTTGGAGCACAGAGGAGAGGATGCCACTAACTTTGTAGTGGTGTTCTTCATCTTGTGCTCAAGGAGATTTGAGAGTATTCTGGTTTGGGATTGCAGTGATAACAAGTGATTGCTTTTGTGCCCACTTCCCGTTAAAAGCTCTGCTTTTCTTAGTGCAGCAAGTGATCAGTGCAGGTGCCAGCAGAGCAAGGTTATGTGGTTTGGAGGGTTGCTTTTGTTTTTATTCTCTGTTTGCCTCATTTAGTCATAGCTCTAAGGCAAAACATCCCTTGGTCCCTATGTGTTCAGATGGAACCAGAACAAATTGCTGCATTCCCTAGAGTGTTGTGTGAATGAGGCAAAATTAATTTGAAAATATTTAGGAGAGAGGTTTTTGTTAAAAGGAAAGCTGATGCAAAAGTGATAGAGAGGATCCTGGATTGTGTAAATAAGGAAGGACCCTTGATTTGAGTGGGAAGAGAAATGTTTGATGGAAACTTGCTCTGTAAAAAAGTATTTTTAATACAAGAAGTACTCAGAATACGATTTCTGCTAGATTTTTTAAAAAATGCATGCATTCCAGGTCGCAAGGCAGAGCAGAGAAGAAAATTTATTGACATCGAACTCTAGAAGTTACTGCAGTGAAGGACATGGCATCTAAACAGAACAGTACTGGAGCTTTCTGGCTTTGATTGGAAAAAGAGCAAACAACTGATACTCAAACATCAGTAAATTAGCAATGTTAAGATAGATTTGCAACTTTCTTACTTCTGTACATATGCATCTGACACAATATTTAAGCACCTTTTCTTGTCAAAAGATGCAATATGTTGTTTTTCTGCAAATGAGTTTACTGCCTCATATGCTGTATCAGACAGTGTACACTTGCACTAAACTGCATTTTCATGTGTAATACCGAAATATGTTGGCAGTTATTGGCAGCAAAATTAATGTATTAAAAAACCTAGTAATTGTCAGTGTTATTCTCTAATGGCAATAACTGACAGTGTTACAGTGAGGTCTTGTAAAGTTATATACATGTGTAAATGTAAGTTACGTGGATATGTATATGATGTATTCCTAATTGGAAATAACTTGGTGACAAACCTAGGAAGAGGCTTGAGTTCAGACTTCCAACTCTCATTCTCAGAGAAAACCTGAAAGGCTGGGATATTGTTATTTTCTTTCTTGAGTCACAGTTTGAACCTGTAAAAATCTTTCATCTGCCTGTTCTGCAAAATATCAATTGTAGGCTGGCACTCTTACTTAATGCTGCTAAAATAAAAATAAAATGCAGCTCAGGAAACTCATGCAGCTAACTTTCTACTCTTCCAAAGACTTTGCAAGGAAGCCAAAATTAGCGTTAACATTGGTTTTGTTTAAGAAAAGTGTTTACAGAACCTTAGGAAATGTTCCAATAATACAAGTCGATAAATGGGAGAGAGGGGGAGGGAGATTCCTTCCAAGCACAGGCGTTGATACAAGACAAGGTATTCCATCTTTCCTAACTTTACGTTTACAGACCAGACATGGACACCTGAGGCAGAAGCGGTCTGTATTGCAGCTTCTTTCTCTCTGCTGCCAGTGAAGGGAGCCCTGCAGACTACTAGCCCCTGTGTTCGTGTCTGGTTTTAAGTGACTTCAGTCCCGCGGGAGGAGCCCTCTCTAGCTGTTAGGTGCACCATATGAATGCCAGTTTCATTCTGTGACTCTGGAAGACCTATTAAACTGGCACGTGTTAAAATTAAGCTCACATATCATCTGGTGTATGTTAAACTTCTCTTGTGTAGAACAGTCCCATCCAGGAGAGACATTGAACTGTCCTACAAAAATAATTTTAGTTTTCATTAAGAAAATTATTCATGAAAAAACCTTTTTATTTATAAAAAACAAACTCTATCACTTGATCTTAAAATAGTTTTTATGCTAGTCATTATTATCCTACTGTGCTTTATTTTGGTTTGTTAAAACCACCTATAGCAAACTGAGATCACAAATGTCTTGGCTCAGGTTCTGGACAGTGTTTTGAGTGTGAAGGTAGCTTTTGGTAACACTCCTCATCTGTAAATTGTTGTCTTCACCCCTAAAACTGCTTAAAAGTGCAAAGGATCAAGAATGTTACTGGTTTGGGTTGCTGTTTGTTTTGTTTTGGGTTTTTTTTGGTGGCAATCACGTAAATGAATTCAAGCTGGGTGAAGCTGTCTTCCAGCCCACTTTCAAATCAGCAAGTTCACTCTGTCCAGAGTCTCCCCAAAGGTGAGTGTATGCCTTGCAGCATACCTTGTAAGTGAGTGTGCTAGGAGCAATAGTAAAGAACGTGAGGATCAAGAATTTCTCATAGGAATCAACCTGCGATTTTATACTCTTCTTTCAGTCTGCATGTGTTGGAGTTCGGGAAAACAGGACAAGAGCATCACTCCTGATGTTCAGTGTTGAGTCAGACATGAAGTACTGTGTTAAAGTAAAAAAACCACTGCTGTGACTTTTACTTAAAACAGGTTAGCAGATGGTCTATGTCAGTCATGTGTAAGGCACTGGTACAAGCATTTGCTATGATCCCAGTGAGAAAGGCGCTCAGACTCTGTAAGATATTGATTAAAATATCATTTATTGGAACTAACAAGAAGGAAAAAGAATGGATAATCTTAGATCCCTTCCAATGCTGGGAATTCCATGTTGTGCATCATCAGACAGATTCCAGTTGGGGCACGGCACAATGTGCAGAACCCCATCCGCAGAGAGGTTAGCTGGTGTGATGGTCTTCAGCGTTCTTACAGGAGTTTCTTAGAAGAAAATGTTATTAATAATTTCTGCTGTTGTGCAAAAGGAAGTATGCATGACAGCATGTTGCTTTACTTCAAGATAAAGACATGGTGATGTAATTGCCAGAGTGAGAGCTGCCTTTACGGAGTCCTCTGGTATGAGTAACTGGCCAGGTTTATCCTGCGGCCAGGGTATATGTGCAGCAGAGACCTGAAGGCCAAGTGTGAGATGCAGCACAGCGTAGCGCAGCACAGACCTGCAGCTACTCAGGTAACTGTTCTGTGGATCACTGACTCTTGTGCAGTAGGCTCCTGGTTAGGATCACTACAGTACGCAACCGTTCAGATGGGATAGCCTGCGTTGTTCCTGCAGCAAGGGAAAGGTGTATCTCACAGGTCTCAAATGACTGCTGTGCTTGCAAAAAGGCAGTTGACCTGATGATTTGCAGCGATTCCAGTATCTTCTAAAATGGTCAGATTTTCCTGTCTGTACGCACACTGTTGCGTAGAGTTTGCATATTGAACCAGTTCTTTCTGGGCACTGTTTTTGTACCACTGATGGGTTCATTTCAGTAAGGAGTCCAGGGCTCCAGGGGTTGCGTGCAGTTTGGTACCCTTCAATTACTGTGACCCTGGCTTACTGGCTTTCAGCATAAGCATAGTGGAAAAAAAATCCTAAAATTGGCAATCTGTTGATTAAAATGTACAGAAGAAAGCCTAAAACAAGAGAGAAGGCATTTGTTTGTGAGCCAGAATCATGATGCACAATCAAATTTTCCAAGGAAAGCTGTTGTTAGCAATCATATTTATTAAATAGCCCTCAGTGGTGGGAGGGAAGTTCTGTTTGAATTTTTCGTACTCGGTTGTCAATTTTATGTTTGCGGCTTTAAAGATGTTATGGTTGTTTCTGCTTTGAAAAGTAGGTACAAAGTAGGGAATGAGTATACAATAAAAGATATCTGCATTTCAGAATATGCTGAAGGCTATTTTCAGATACAGTGCAGGGCTAGAAGAGATAGCCCATCATCCTGTTCTGAAGCAGGATAAATTTAACCTCCATGGCTAGCATATTCCAGTGCTTCTTATCCTCAGTTTTTCTTAATACCCTAACCTAAAGGTTTTTTACCCCAAATTAAAGCTGTGAGTAATCTTTAGTGCGTATGTGTGAAATTGAAGAACAGTTTGTCGCCGTTTTCATTACTGTAACATACTAAATATCCAAAATTTGCTGTTCCCTACCACTACCTTCTTAAAACTAAACAAGTCTGTCTTTCCAGTTTTTCCCTAATGAAACATAACATAAACTGTGTCACTTTGGTCCTTTGGAATTGTTATAGTTGCTCCGCATCTTCAAGTATGGGATCTGAAGCTGCACCTGGTTGATCAGCAGGATAACATACTATCGTCTGATGCTTTGCATGACGTAGTTAATATAGATAGCAGCCAGGTTTTCTTTTACTTTTTTTGCAGCACAACACTACTGGTTCCTAGTTTTGTCCTCTGTTATAAAACGTAGTTTTTGGCAGTGTGCAGCTGAAACAATTATCCCCTTCTGGCACACCTTGTTTGTTTGGGTTTTTTTAACTCAAATGCAGTATTTTCTACCTGTCTCTACTGAATTTTGTAGTACTTATTCTAAGCATTTCTCCATTTGGAATTGCAGTCCTGTCTCCCAAAGCATTTATAACCCCTTCTGCCCTCTAAACTGTGAACTAAATTCAAAGAATTTAGTTATCTGCCAGTCACTAGAAAATATTAACTGTCATCAGGGCCTCACTTCATAGGGCTATCCCAGCTGATACTAAATTATTGGTACTTACTCATTGAGAATATTTTTCAGTTGTGCATCTTTCTTATTGTCAATTCCCTTTTAGCCTTTCTTCCTTTTTTTGCTTATGAGGATGTTTTGCAGGACAGTCCAGCATCAGACTGCATTGCATCTAATAGCTGTATTTCAGCACTTACCAGAGATCACCAGGAAGACAAAGCCAGGATCTCACAGTGCTGCCTGGTGGGAGGACAAGAAGTGATAGGTATAAATGAAAACGAGAGATTCTAACCTGATCCAAGACCTTTTCACCACGAGGATGGCCAAGCAAGTGCAGCAGGTTGCCCAGAGAGGTTGTGCAGTCTCTACCCTTAGAAGGTTTCAAGACATGACTGAATAAAGTCATGAGTGGCCAGGTCTGATTGCCCTGGTTTGAGCAGGAGGCTGGACTGGAGACCTGCTAAGGTCCCTTTATGTTTCTCCTCTTTTTCACATCCCTCAGAGCTTCTCTTTTTGCCTTCTGTGTTTGTCCTTGTGAGAGTTTGGCAACTCTTGTTCATATCCCAGAGGCTGCTTTCAACAGTTCCCTCTTTTCTGTGGGGCAATCATCAGATCTTGCTGACAGTATATCAAAGATGCATAGTTCCTCTCACCAGCTGTACAAAGCTTTGTGCTCCACCGGATTTCTCTATAAGTCTCCAAATACGGCATCGTCCACCTGCAGTAGTTTGGTGATAGCGGCACTTCTCAGCAGTGCCATAGCCACAGTGACACTAATTGTTACCTTCTGGATGGTACTACTGTACCTGACAGTGAGCGTGAAGGCAGCGAGCAGGGCCATGCAGTTACAAAATGAACCTCCTCGCTGCCTTATGACTTTATCAAGCCTGTGCTCATGTCCTTCCCATGGCTCCCAGCTAGC
Source organism: Sagittarius serpentarius (assembly GCA_034782735.1). Lineage (NCBI taxonomy): Eukaryota > Metazoa > Chordata > Aves > Accipitriformes > Sagittariidae > Sagittarius > Sagittarius serpentarius. The sequence continues at coordinate 3,112,705 of JAVKLA010000030.1, read as the reverse complement.
TTCCCATGCTGACGTAACATCTTGGTGCTCCTCTTCAAACAAAGTCAGTAAATCAACTCTGTGCTACACAAGGAAGGTTGTAGGTTGAGACTAACTGGCACAAAAGCACAGCTCGCCTGGGGGCAGTGTCTGTCTGTGAAGGTTGTATAGTTCTAACTTTCAGAGGCAAACCGAAGTGATGAAAAAAGCTTTTATGTTGAAATTTTGCACGGGCCTCTGTAAATGCAACAAGGCATATTCCCATCAGTAAATGGTCAACATAACATCACCTTCCTCTACTTCTCCTGCCACTTTGAACCATTTAACGATATCAAACCTGCCCAAAGAACTGAAAAACAGTGGGATACTCCCTGACTGCTGGAGGAGAACAGGCAGTTGCCTGCCTGTATGGAGAAGAAGCAATTTTTCTTTCCTTTGATCCTGCGTTTATCCATCTGTTTCCTGTTCACCATGATGCTCAGGGGCACGCGACTGGACGTTCCCGCCTTGCCCCCTGCCACCGCCTCGCAGCACAACACTTCCAGGGGGAAGGGTGCCATTCCTGCTGTGCTCGCCGCAGTGGAGGGAGCGACGACTGGTTAAAAATAAATTTGGGAGCAGATGGCGAGGCAGATTATTGTTCATCCTAGGGCGATGATGATGATGTGCCAGCTAACTGCTGGTTGTCTATCAGAATTAATCAGGAGCTGTTGTGGCACATGAACAGTGAAGCCAGTGCTACCCCTGGGAAAAGGGAAGGAAGAGCAGAGAAGCAGCTCTGTAAAATGAGTTACTGGAGAAGCACTTGTTTTTGAAGATATGGATGGAGGAAAGACTATATAAAAAGAAAACCAGGAGTGTTTTTAGGGTTTTGGATTTTTTTTTTCCCCCATGTATTCACACTCTGCAGGTATGCCTAGCTCCTAAAAAGCAATGGGAAAACTTGGTCACTTTCTTCTTGCTTTTGTCTTAGTGGAATT
>JAVKLA010000030.1:3062800-3111646 GCA_034782735.1 Sagittarius serpentarius | reverse complement strand
TCTGCAGGTATGCCTAGCTCCTAAAAAGCAATGGGAAAACTTGGTCACTTTCTTCTTGCTTTTGTCTTAGTGGAATTGTAGATCATCAGAAATAAAAACATTTAAGAGGTTTATAGGACCTTTTACAAGTACCATCTATATGGGTAGTATAAACATTATCCATGGATACGCCTGGTTTGGATTTGTGGTCTGTGCCAGAGGAAAGGACTTGACACTTGCTGCACTTAAAACACTTCACAAACATTAATTCTCTATACGCTCATAAAACAGAGTAGACGAAAGCTGACTCAACCCATTGAGCTGAAAGGCAGTATCAGAGGTCCAACTCCAGAGTTTTGGTGCTTTAGCAGTCTGAAGGGTAGTTTATCCATGTTACCTTTGGTTTTGACTTTTTTTTTCCATTTGACTAAAGAAGCTAATGAAATGGTGTAAGAATTAGCGTGGTTTGTTTGATCAAATTAAGAAATAAAATAGGGACTACATTTTTGGTTATTGTTTTGTAATGGAAATCAACACTAAATTTTTGATCACTTAGTTCACGTAGATAACCTGTCTGTCTATTTTTTTAGCCTAGTAACACTTGTTAAACTAAATTTCTCATTTTGTGTCTTCAGCTTCTGTTGTCCAGGTTATCTGTAATGGTATCTCCTTTCAGTGTACATGCAGTCTGATGTCCAAAGATACGTTTTGCTGGGGTGTAATTTATGGAAAACTTAAAGGTTTGGTTTTGGTTTTTTTTTTTTTCAGAAGATGCTTCAGATGATACATTAAATACTTTTTATCTAAGACTATCAGGTCCGTATACTCTACATTAAATAGCACACTCTCCACAAACATACATTGTAAAATACAAAAGATGGGATGAATTTTGCTATTTCTTCACTTTTTTTAGCCGCTGCTCTTTTATACTTTCTTTTTAAATGGTAGTGCTGTTTTAGGTTGTTAACAAGGTATTTGATATGCAAAATAATCTGGGGGCTCTGACTAAGTAACAGTGAGTGGAAAACAAGGCAAGCTTCTTCAGCTCTTATTTTTCAGGTGATCTAATTTGAGATGTTAGCAGTAAGAAGAAATTAACTTAAAGCAGAAATAAGATAGAATGACATAAAGAGAGGTGGTCCCTCTGGACTCTCAAAATTTGCAGATGTCAAAGAGGCTTTTTATTGCTTTGTCGGGCATTACTGTAAGCTTCATCAGTCTCTCTCTCTAACAGTTCCATGAGTGAGATGGCAAATTACTAGCAGGTTATCTGCAACAGCAGTAATCTTTAGGCCAGGAACACTGTTAAAATACTCCTGATACTAACAAGTCCTTTTCTCTTGTTGGTGTTGCAAATGATGAGAATAGAAATAAATTGCTTTACTGGCTTATTTCTTGTTATGCATTGGTCAGGCTGAACTGGAAAACTAGTCTCGCTGGCTTTGTTTCTGGTCAGTTCTCTTGTGTGCCACTGCAGGATGGTCAGACTCTTAGTATTTTGCATCTAGCACCTGAAATGTCACATCTTATTTTTTTAATAAGTGAAATAATCTCAGGAACCAGTTTATTTCCTTGTCCTTGCACTTCCAAACTGCTGCTTTTAGCATGCAAGTTGCTGGAGTGAGAGGATGGTTTAAGGAAAGTTATGTGCACATGGGATGGCTTACTCTTTAAATCTTTCTAAATGGTTGGATGCTGCTAAGATGGGGTTATATACAAACCCTGCAGTGCAGAGGTGCCTGGCTCCGTCGGTGAGTGTTACTTGGTTTTACAAAGAAACCCGTGATGAGAGACTGCAGTGAAGAAGGCATTTTCCTCTAAAAAGAACGGTAATTGAAAACAGCACCTCCTTTCCAAGCAGGCGGTAGAGGTGAGAGTGCTGGGAATTTGGTCTTTGAAGGGTTGTTAGCAGAAATCTTGTTTTTTAACATGTGCCCATGGCACTTGCGATGGTCTCATTAGGCCATGCTGTCATTTTAGTCCCTCTCACCTACATAGGCCCATGTGGTTCCCATAGCACAAGTCAAAAGAAAAGGGATAGATAAGGTTGTTCTCTGGGAAGGTAAAAAATAAATCTCCCCTGTTGCTTCCTTCTCTGAGGCAATGTGGGAGAGAGCTACGCAGACCTCAGTCCCAGCTTCCTTCACAAGAGATCCTACCCAGTATCGTGGGCAAGGATTTGAGCAGCCTCAGCAATTTCTCCTGTACGTTTCACCTGGTGCCCTGTTATTCCCCCCCAATTTCTTTGTCCATCGTTTTTGTAGGCCCAGTGGGTGCTAGCTTCCCTTTCTGTTCCAGGTCACCTCCTGGCATCTGTGCGATTCTGCCGCTTAGAAACTGCCAACTTCTTTCTCTCCATGGCAATTCTGGCACCTTCCCACAGTTTGGAGCTCAGCTCAGTCCCGGGGAGCCTCTCTTTCCATTTGCCCTCTCTTTTCTACTTAATGAGAAAACGGGGTCCTTCCTGCCAGCCCCTGCCTGAGCCACGAAGTGCTGCCCAAGCTTTCAGTGCCGCTCCCATCGCTCTAATGGCTCCGAATGGACAGAGAGGGAAGGAGCGCGGTCAGGCACCCAGTGCACCATCTGTGGAGGAAGCTTTGCCATCGCGCTGCTTTTGACTTCTCTTCACTCCCTTCTGCTGGCTCTGGCCACAGTGCTGAGCGCCATGTTAGGTACAGGGGGTCCTGCAGGTGGGATCTGGCTTGGCTCTCATCCTTTCCCAGCCGTCAGAGGTGGCCCTTCACGCAGCATTACCTGGACAGGTTTGGGGTTTCTTATTTGGGCATGCCCAGTTTTCACAAGGAAGGGGGGAAAGATATTTCCTTTGAGAGTAAAGAAGTAAGAACAACTTGCACATGAAGGAATTTTTAAAAGCCGTAGCATTGAGAAGAACAGAGAACAGGGGGTGGCATGACTATGCTGAAGAATATCTAAAGGTGCAAAAAAGAATACATGGATATTCCAATTTTCTTGATGGCAGGTAATAAGTGAGGCTTCATGTGATAAAATGTGAGAAATGCAAAAAGAATCAATAGATTTATAAAAATACTGTGTAAGGCAGCAGTTAAAAGGTGGGACTTCCAGGCAAAGGGTATGTGCGCAAGTCTCAGAAGGGGATCTGTTACCTTTTGCATAGCTGAGAATGCAAGTTAGTTGAATAGAAGATGCTAGCTTGCATCATCCTTCGTATTCCCAGGAAAAAGTGAATCTCAAAAAGTCAACTGGAGGGCAGTACCTTCTCTTATCACATACTATTGTATATTTTTGCAGTGCTGGGCACCTTTTAAAAGCTGCAGGCTAGGAGCATGATCTCTCACACCAGTAAACAGCTGGCAGGTGTTGCCCATGAGCTATTCCAGACCTTCAGGAAGGAGGGTGACATGATGTTTGTTCTGGTAATAGCCCGTCTTTGTTTTAAGTAACCAGCATCTGAAAAGCCTGCTTTGTTTATTGCGAAGGGCCTCCAAAGCCTCTCAGAAAACAAAAAGGAAAAAGTAAGCTGAAGAGCAGCTTGTCCTCCTCGTGTTGACCCATTGTGGGATGCCACTGGAAATAAGACTGGAAACCATGCGCTGGCTTGGAGCCTGCTGCCTTGCTTCCTCTTCCCTGCCATTGCCAGCTGCTGCCATCCCAAGGCTCACCACTGCTTGAAGCACTGGTATGGAAACACTTGTTTCTGACATTGGCCCCGTTAGCCTTTCAAATACTGCCTTGGGATGATGGTTTAAGGATTTCATTCTTGCTCTTTGTTCTTTAAGAGATTTCTTGTGTGTACATGAGCAGATTTGCACGAAATGCAAAGTCTCAGCATCCATGGCGTACCCTTAGGTACCCTTCTTTTTAACTGGAGTTTATTATGAGGAGGAGAAAATGACATTTTTTTAATTTTTTTATTAACCTGTATTGTTCTCTGTTGGCAGCCCTCGTAGCTTTGTGGAGGAAGCTCATGCAGTAGGAATTTTTCTTGCTACACATTAACTCTGAAGATAATTTGAAAGTAAAGTGTTTCAGTTGTTGGCATTTCTGAGCCACCATCTATTGAATTTGAAGCCCTTTTTGACTACAAGTAGCGTAGTAGGTGTGCCAGAGTTGTAAATCTCTCCTCGGGGAATCCGTTGTATGTTACTAAACGGATTCAGTAGTGACAGCGAACATGGAAGAACAGATCTCTTCCAGAAAATCAGAAGGGCTGGTGTGGTTTAACAAACGGATCTCAGGCATGGAAGTATTTCATGTTTGCCATTGCCTGAAACAGGGGGGTCTGAAACAAGCCTCTAAAACCTTCTGTTTCCCAAATGCTTGAGATTTTCAGGGAAGATGCTGTCATTATGTATTCGAAGGTATTGCCAAGGGTGTCTTATTTCAGCAATTCCTACTTTTATTGTTAACAGCAGGGTTCATTTTGTGCAGAGAAGGTCCAGAACAAGTGCTGGACACTATTCTTGGCCATCTGTAATAACATTCCAGCACCACCATTTTTCCCAATTATGCCTAGGATAATGTGATTGCCTGAGTAAAATCCGCTCTGCAGCTTAACAGAGAGACCTTCTGTTTCCAGGACTGCCAGTCCCTTAATTTTTATACATTTGCACACTGCTCTCAGGGAGAATAAATAATACATGAACATATGCACTGGCTAAGTGAAATTTTCTTCTGATTATAGTGAGACACTGGTTAATGGCAATTATAAAAAATATTTCTTTCATCTTTCGCTAATCCTGCTGTGTGTTTAAGAGTATGCTTTTATCTCTTTGTTGTTGTTGTTATAAGTTGCCATCTTGGGTTTGTTTTTTAAACAAATTGTTTTGATAATTTTTCTTATGTTGGTGAGGTGCAGTTTTGAACCCTCTTGAACACATTTCTGGCAGAATTACCTCATCTGAATCAGAAATGGTGCTACTGCATAAGTGCCCTTAAATGCTGTGTCTGCTACATCTATATTACAATAATAGAAGCTTTGAAAAGAAACTGATTGACATTAATACCAAATGAAATGTTTACTCTCTGTTTAATACCTGTTGGGCAATTCAGTACTCTGACTCTATATTAAACAACAAAAAATGTTTAAGAAGCATTATTAAGGCTCAAAATCAGATACTCAAAAGTCAGAGCTGTATCTTGGTGTGCATATGTTATAAAATGGTGTTGAATTGTATGGTCAAATACTGTTTTTTGCACTTTCTGAGTTCATAGAATAAACTTTTTTTGAAGGCTGATTCAGAGGGTAGAAGTATGTGAGACTCCCTTCCCAAACCTGTTACACATGGGCTAGGCAGTTGGATGCTGTCCCAAGGACCTGGATTTTATCCTCCTGCCTCCACCATACAGTCCCATTTCATATTGAACAGGTCAGTGAAAAGAAGCTGTTTGCAGCTGAATGATCCTTGCTCATTCTCTAATTCCCAGAAACTTGTCTTAAAATCTTATAGTCTGATAGTGCGAAGTATTGATCTCACAGCTTTTGACTCAGCAGGATTTATGCTAGAATATGTATAGACCTGGGAGAAACTGGATCTAGATTTGGAACAAATAAAGCTAAAAGGAATTTTTTTCCTTCATTTTGGGGTCTTGATCCCATTTGCAAACAGTAGATAACACAACTTTCTTAGGAATTCAGATACTGCAGAAAAATTCATACAGATTAAAATCTCTCTTCAGATAACAGTATTAGTTACATTATTTGTTCCTATCCCCGTTTCTAGCTGAACTGCTGTGCTTGACATTTTATAAATGCACACTCCACACGCTTCCTCGCTCATCTGAGGCAGAATAGTGACATAAAAGATGTTTTAGCAAATGTCAGTCTAAGATCTGATAATGGGATGCATCAGGCAGCCTTTAGTATTGGTTGTTGCTGTCCTTCCTGCCCCAATCCTAATTGTATGTACCTGGTAGTACCTCTTCAGGAGAGGCCGAGAGGGATAGAGGAGATGCTGTGCTCTCTTCGCTTGTTATGAAGAGAGCTGTCGGTTTTGGGGGCAGGATGCTTTATTTAGCGGTCCACGTTCACGTCTGCTCAGGCCTCGTCTGGTGAGTGTCACAATTTGGTTGCAGTGCGGTTCGCAGGGGTGCTGCTTACTCGGCTTCAAACTGCAGCCGCTGCACTGACCGTCTCCTCTGGGCAGCACTGTCCCGTGCACTTTTTCAAGTTTTCTGCTTTCAAATACCACCCGCATGTTCTGGCTTTGCTCTGTTACCATCTCTGACCAATGTTACTCATCTCACTTGCAATATACCTTACCTTCTCTACAGGTAGACATTTTGAAATGAGCCTTTTCAGACTGTTGGGATGAAGCCTGATGCATTTTGGGTTTCAGTGGCAAAGCTGGTTGTTTTATTCCAAAAGTTGGGTTAGCAAATCTTTGCAAAATGCTGATGTTTCCTACACGTGGTCCAGTGTTTGTTCTTGCACCCTAAGAATCTCTGACAACAGCATTTGCCCTGGACCATCCCAAACAGGACTAATATAAACACATACACTTTTCACATTTCAAGACAGAGTACTGGAGTGAGCCCTGGGCTGTGGAGTGTCCTCAAGAACTTGAGATCCAGCGGACCATGAAACCTGTCTCAGAAAGATGAGATGTGGCATTATGTTTTATGTAACACACTCTGCTCTGTAATTGACTCTTAATGCACGTGTAGAAACACTGAATTACTTGCAAGAGAGAATGGTATTGCTGTGGTGTTCAAGAGACAGATTCTATTGGTGGGTTTCTCTATTTTTTGCCTAAAACAACTGGAGTTTTGGAAGTCAAATATGAATACAAATGTACTTGGGACTATAGGTTTCCAGTAACGGGAGAAAAGAGAGATGAGGCCAGGGCAGGCTACCCAATAAAATCAACAGGAGACTCACCTTTCTGTGGGGCAGGAGCACATTTCCCGCTCAGACACACTGGGTTGCTTTCTTATTGAGATGCTGTGGACAGCTTAATGAGGGCTGAGGAGTCTGTTTAAGTCTGGGAGTCACTAAAGACCAACAGCTCCTACAGTCTAATCTGCATGATCATTAATCCAGTTAACAGTCAACTGTTTTAACACTTAGGTCTGTTACTAGCCCAGTCCATTAAGGTCATTAAAATTCAATTTAACCCCTCAGGTTGCTACTTCTAGTAGGTGAGTATCCTCATATGCTAATGTGGAGTATGTTATGGTAACTAATGATCCTAGTCTGTTATAGCCACTCAGCCTGCTATTTGTGTCTTTAATGATTCAGGAGAGAAATGCCTTTAGGTGCTGTCAAACGGTCCTCTAAATCTTGAAAATCAATGAGAAATGAAAGGAAGTTAATTATAATTTGTACTGACAGCACTGCCTATTACTTAGGTTGCTAAGTATTTCCATTACATGAGCTTGGATCATTTGTGGAGGGCGGGCGTAGGAACTGCTCAGTGTTTTTTGTTCTGTTTAAAACTTTGTCAAACGTTTACTTTATGCTGAGTTTTCTGCATTGTGTGCATCCGACTAAGTTTAAATTGCTTAGGAAAATTTAATCAAAAACCAGTTTGGCCGTATTGAAGAATGGGCTGATGAGAAAATGGAAGAGGAGACCGTAGGAATGTATATTCCTTTGCCCGGGTTACATTGTTCTGAATGACAGGTTGTGCTGTGAAAAGATCTTCCATCTCTCTGGCTCAAAACAGGAAATTAATCTGATGACCAGGACTCAAATTAAGAAGCAGAATTAGCTGATCACAGAGCGTGGGACAGAGAGGCGCAGGAGAGGAGAGAGGCGCAGGAGAGGGGAGAGGCTGAGACTGGAAAAAGCAGCCCAGGAAAAGAAGGATGGACAGAGGAGTCTCAGAAGTGAGAAGCCCAGGCTGAGAAAGCAGGACTAGATAGACGGAGACTTGCTAGCAAGGAGAATAGGACCATCAGGGTGGGGAAAAGCCAGGAACTGGGATGGGAGCAGGTGGGAAGAGCTGGGTAGGAAACCTCAGGCTTGGGGCTCGCAGGTAGGATAGCAGTTCCCACAAAGCACATCTCTTTCAAGAAGCCAGAGCAGGACCCGAGGTGTTTCCTTCTCATCCTCCTTTTGTGGCCAGGAAGCAAGCTGGCAAGGCGTCCTGCTCTCCCTGCAGCACTAGCAGGTTGTCATCTTCTCTTTGTTGAGTCAAATGGCAGAGGCCTGTGTGGAACTGAGGGCTCCAGGTCTCCAGATTAACCATGTGGCTGTCAGCACAACATCGCGTGGCGGGAGGCATTTGTCCGGCTTCCTGTTGGGAGGAACCTAGGAAATTCCTGTCCTTTCCTCAGGGCCTTAATACTCTCTTCTGACATCCAATGAAGCACTCAGGGTGAGGGAGTGCTGAAATTAAAGTTGCATATGCATCCTGTAACTTTTTCTCTGCGACATTCCCCCCCCCACCCCAACCCACGTGCTTCGCTCGGTGAGAGAGAGGAGCTGTGCACATATAATGCACTTTTTGTCAGGCTTGCTGCAGAAGAAGGTAAAACGTGCAATGTGAGAGTCAGGGAATTACTTGAAGAAAATGGCTGTAGAAGCCACAGGAACATGATCTGATCTTCCAGGCCAGCTGAGTTTGTGTGTGGTGTTGGACTAGTCATTTTGAGCTAAACTTTTCAAAGACTATCATTAGCTGTTGTATCTAACTCATTTAAGATGCCTGATTCTAGAGCCTGGGAGAAGACTGGTAAAAATACTGCACATGCTTTTCTGAAACAGAAGTTTCAGAAAAGTGTTTCTTAGGCTTCTCAAATCGAGTACTGCTCAAATCAGCAGATACTTCTGAAATTGTGCCATCTGTGCCTTAGCTCACTCCCCATGTAATGGTTATAACGCTACTTCTAAAAGAAGGTTGTGGGAGATTTTGAAAATAAATTAGCTTAATGTTTTGTGACGCAGTCAAGAATAAAGAATTGGATGAGAATGAAGGCTGGAAGAATAAAAAGGAGCTGAAAGATTACAGTATAAAGCACAGTGTCACGCACCTAGCATCTAATGCAGATGTCTCCTATAAACGTGGAGTTCATCAACTGAAAACTACAAAGGAGGAAGAAAGATCTGGGAGCGTTGCTGGATCCTGTGATAATTGAGGCAGCACTCTCATGATCTGTTACACTGTGATCCTAAAAGGTCTCAACGGCTATCAGAGAAGCACTAATGCCGTTGGGCTTTTGGGAGAACTCATCTGGACACTTGTGTATATACTTCCACCTTTACAGCAGAAAGATGAGAGCAAACTGGGGAAAGTGCCCAATGAGACTGATAGCATGGTCAGAGGAATGGGTGGCCAGTTTTAAAAGGCAAAGAAAAATGTGTGGCTTATGGAGCCTTGTGAAATGAAGATGGAGGGATGAGTATGACAGCAGTTTGTAAATATTCCTGAAGGATTAACAGCAATATGGAAGCTAGCTGAGGTACAGTTTTTGGCATAACAGTCAATAGGTTTGAAATGAATGGGAATAAGTTTAGGTTGAAAATTATTTAATTTGTAAGTATCGGAGTAGTAAGAGTCTGAGATGGTATCCCAAAGGACAGAGAGGAAGGAAGACACCTTGTTGGGCTGGAGATGAGGCTTGAACCCTTTGAGAAAGGTGTGAGCAGGACCTGGGCTCAGACTCGGGAGGCTGTAGCCAGTTAAATGTGTTAATTATAGCAGATGCAGCACGTATACTTGGACATCGTACGTGTAATGTGCGTGGGCGGTTGACCTTTTCCTTCTCTTGAGTGAAATCCAGTCTTTAGGAATTATCTCTAAATATTCTGGCCCTGTACTTCAGAGCTTGAGCTGCTTTAATCTTAGTATGCCTTGGGGATCCAGATTACCAGTGTATCTGCCCTGGAGAGTCTGGGAGCAGATGAGGAGAACTCTTTCAGATGGCTGGTTTTTTACGTGCAGCCGGAGAGGTGCCTGAGCGTCTGTGGAAAGCAGGGGATGTATGTGCTCTCCATTAGCATTTCCAAGATGCAGGAAAGCCTTGTGTCTGTTTGCTCCAGGATTTGGACCTGTCCTGGTTTATGCAGCACATTTGAATTCAAAACTATCAGCTGTCTAAGGGCTGAAGGAAGAAATACATTGTCAGAGTGGGAACACTGCCATTTTCAGCCTTTGGACGGCCTCTACGTCATGTTTGTTACATGCAGTTTGTATCTGTAAGGGACATGTGTCACTGCTGATGTGATGTGCCATGTCATAAAAGCTCTGGTGACATTTCATGACCTCTTAAAAGTCTAATGAAAGAGCTTTGCAACATATAAATGCCATCTGCCATGGCAAAGCAACTTTCCAGTTCTCTAATCACGTATGCTTCTTGTGAAATGCTGCATCACCTCGAAAAAAATCAGCATATTAATGGAGGAAGCTTGTCATTTCACTCATTCCCAGATTCTTTACATAATTCATCTATTAACTTCTTTTTTGCTTATTAAGAACCCGGAGGGGTGGAAGTTGCAGCAAATCCATGATAGCTTTATGAGTTCCATTTCATTAGAGCTGTATTTACTTTCTGATTTTTTGGTACTCTGAATTGGAACCATTCTCCCTACGATCTTAATCTTTTGCAAATACTCATGGGGTTCACAGATAGAAGCGTGAAAAGGCTGAGCTGTCTCAGGAACATGTAACGGGACTGCTGGGGGGGAATGTAAAAAGAGGGGAGTTTTCCTCATTAACCTCTGTTTGTTCACTTGGTCCATTATGGGAACAGAGATGTGCTAATAATTGATTCAGCTTGTTTGCCGGTGTCACGCCAATAGCCTCAGATGTGGGCTAAGGAGACCAAACTTTGGCAGTTTTTGCTGGGCTGATGGCTTATATAATGTACAGTTTTTGAATCAGTAGGGGCAATTTTTACAGCCTGAGAAAATAAGCCGTGTGTTTTGTGCTTGGGTGGGAGAGAAGAGCGCTTTATCCACTTACCCTTTACTTTGCATGCTGCTGTTGTTGGGTGCTCTAGCTTTTGCATGTAGATAAACTCTCTCTTTAGAAAGTTTGTCTATTGCAGGAAATGTGTACATACTACAGGCCACATATACAACATGTGCATTAATTTATGAGTAACGATGAGCACAAGCTACTTCAGATGGTGCTGAGGTAGAAAACTGCATCTCTACAGGCTGTGGTGAGAGGCAAGAGATCTGCCTCCTGTCATAAACAGTGCTTTTGTGTGTTTTCCAAGAAGCGTGCAAGCATTGTCTAGCCCTCACAGCCATCAGTGAAGAAGTCAGGTCTGGTTTTATCGCTGTATTACAGGCAGAGAAGGAGGTACACTGAAAAATGAAGTGACAAGACTAGCAAACCTGTGTAAGCAGCAAAACAAGATACTAGAAGCCCTGGCTTGCCAGCCTGTCTCATTACATCATGCCTGTGTGCCCTGGGCAAACCCCATTCTTGTCGACTGTGTTTGTGCATAGCATCGGTGATATAGCAGGCTTCAATACTGATTCTAATTCTGATTTTTAGACATAAGCTTATCATTTCCCTGATAGGACCTATCCTTAGGCTCCCTGTTGGTAAAAAGATCTTTTCCTTTCTTCACTGGAGATGATGCTAGATGTGTATAGGTGTCCCAGAACGGATAAATAAAAAAAAAAAATCACACAGGGACAAGAGAAATGGAGAAGCCTGTGAGCATCACTCTGGATGCAAGTGTTCTGAGGAGGCAGCGGTACGTTCTTAGTCCAGCACTTGCAAGGATAAGTCGTTACACTGCGCTGCTCCCCTCGTAGCGGACCATATGGTAAGGTCCTACTGTGCATGTACTGCCCCAAGGGTCCTACTCGCAGATGGAGCGATGAAACTGAAAAGCCTGCTGTGCAGGAGTTGAGTAGGTTTTTTGTAACTGCATTGCCATGCAACTGTTTCACTTGCCTTTATGTTTGACCTGTTTTTATAGATCCTGATGAGGTCTGTAAAACAAGCTTATTCTTAATTGCCATTCACACAATTCTTACCTTGCCATTCTTAATTTCAAGAAGTTAATACGGCGGTTAGGTGGGATTAGTTTTTGCATTTGCTGCTCTGCAGTAATGACTATTTTGCATGTTTTGGCCCTGAAACAAAAGGAAAAGCCATCTTTTTTGCATTAGCTGCAGAGTGAAAATGGTTATACCAGCAGCTACTGCTGGCTGGGATGGTGCAGTATAAAACTACACCCTATTTCATTGTGAAATTGGCCTGTTCATGTGGCCTGGGAGACACCAGTGCAAGCACCTAAAACAGACAAAATTTGAACCCCTAAGAGTATATTGTATAGCTTTTTATCACAGCCCGGTCGTAGCTGACAGTTAAAATGTGCGACAAGAAAGAGGGAGGGAGTTTAGGAGATTTCTCAGAGGTACTGCAGCCCATCTCGGCTTTTCAGAGCAAGAAACTGCACCCAACTGGGTATCACTGGATGGCATCAAAACGCTTGCTTTGTTGTCTGCTTAAATAATAACCAGGTACACTGTGTGTGGGAAGGGATTGTCGGGGAGAAAAGCTATTTCGCATCAAGCTAAGAACAGCACAGCACTGCTATTTAAAAGGCTGTATAAAGAGCCGGGCCTGTTGCTTTCCTTCCAATGCTTAGCAACTTTTTTTCATTTTAGGAACTTTCCGCTGTACTTTCTGTGAGACTGAAGTAGAAGAAGATGAATCGGCGATGCCCAAAAAGGATGCAAGGACACTTGTGGCAAGATTTAATGAGCAGATTGAGCCCATCTATGCGCTGCTTCGTGAGACGGAAGACGTTAACTTAGCCTATGAAATCCTCGAGCCAGAACCCACAGAGATTCCTGCCCTGAAGCAGAGGTGGGAACGCGCCTGGTCTTCTCTCACTGCGCTGCTTCCTTGTAGTGCATTTGTCTGCTCTGTGAGGCTTTCCCAAACCTTGTGCAGCCTTTGGCTGCATTGAGGACGTAACTCGTTCAAGCAACTGACAGATTCCCCAAGGAATGTGTGGTTTATAAGGCAACAGAGGGCTGTAACCATTTTTTACTAAAAAAGGCAGATGATTATTCTTCTCATCAGCCTTCTGCATGTAGTTTTCTGTGGGGTGAACTGCTCGAATTACCTGCTGCTTGCTGTACAGCAGCTGGTATGTATGCCAAGCCCTTGCCCCAGTATTAAGAAATGCAAACTGCAGCTGTTTGGCAAAGCTCTGAAGGTGCCATCTACACTGTCATCTTTCTCTCAAACCCTTATCTTTCATCTATTCCTTTTGCATCTACCCAGCTTCTGAAACTAAGCTATCTGCATTTCACAGTTTGTGTTCCAGTTTGAAGACATTACTTGTAATAAGGGTATTTTTTCTTCTGATTTTCTCCTACTTGTTACATACATCTTCTTTTCAGGAGGAGACCACGTTATAGTCAAAAACTCTTTAAAATATTCCTACCCATGGGAAATGACACTTTCTTTCAGAACATTCCTAGCTGTGCAAAAACAGATTATGTTTAAATAATGCAGAAAGATGTGGGGAGCTGTCAGTTTTGTCAGCTGTGGTGAAATGTGATGCACTTCTCTGTGTTTAAAAAAAATTAATTAAACACATGAGGGGTGGGGGAAATGTACCACGAAGGGAAGCGTTCCCACAGTGCCTTGGGGTGTTTGGCTTTAGTTAATGGGAGAGCAAGCATGGTACTTTTTTTTTTTTTTTTTTTTTTTTTTTTTTTTTCCCCCCCCTCTCAGGCTAACCTTGAGAGAGAATGTTCCTCATATATTCATGCTAGACAGTTTCTAATTAATATAATAAAAAAAGTCTTTGTCTGTTCATAGTCATTTTCTAGCCAAGAAGGTAGGTAATTTTCCTCATCATTCTGATAGAAAAACAGAAGCAATATAGAGAGGGGTAGAGATTTTTCCAAGGTCACTCAACATGTCTTTGGTGATATGAGGAGTCTTTGAAGGCTTTATGCCCAAGCTGGATCACTAGCCTTTGCTTTAAATCCCTTTTCTGTAGTTTGAGTAGTAGAACTGGGATAACTGCAGCAAAAAGAGAGTCATTTCTCAGTCTTCCCCTTCTGTGCACAGGAAATTATCACAGCAGAAGCCTGGTGTAGTCCCATGATTAAATAGCAGCACCCACTTACTTGACTCTTAAATACTTAAAAAACATTGTAAATGATTAATTACTTTGTGCAAGGAATGACAAAATAAATAGGCGGCTTTTTAAATGCTTACTTGAACACAACTTGCTTCAGCACATACAATGATTTAATTATTTATTACCTCTTATTAATTCAAAGCAGCTAATTGCATGAAAGCGCTGCTGTGAGATTTTTTTTTTTAAAAGTGCCAAACCCGGCGTTATTTATTCCCTCCATTTTTATGGAGTCTTGAGTGTCTGAAATCATTGGCAAAACTGACATTTTGTGATTCTGAAACAAACAGAAAAGGTCACAAAGTGCCTGCATCGTCTCTTTGCACTGACGCAGGCAACTTCATGTGTTTTCAGGAGAGTTACAGCTCTAAGCGTCCACACATATTGCATAACTGCCATTTACCTGCCTTGGAAAACTGGGCAGGTCTTCATTTCTATCTTTCGAAGAGGCCGTTAATTTTCTTAATCCTGGCAGAACATGAATTAGCCCTGCAGGTCTGAAATAAACCTGCTTTAGCTAAGCCCTTCTTTGTGGTTTTTGAAAACAGATTGATTTTAATAACCCTTCCATTTTCTTATGTCAAAATAGCATGATTTTATATAACAAAAATCTTCACAGCTTTAATTTTCTGTGGTCATGCTATCAAGGACCATGGGTTGTCTGTTGTGAAGTTGAAGCTCTTAAGAGCAGCAAAGTGAAAAAGTACTTTATTTCAAACATGGCATGGTCCTCATTATGCAAGACCTTTTCTTAATAGTCTGGGCAGGATTGAGATGAAAATTTCGAGTTGTTTCCCCATTGCACAGTGTGGTTTCTGTGGGCCATACCTCAGCTATGTCAAGGATTATTTATGGCGCCTTTAAAGGCAATTAAGCACTCATTAAGGAACTTCCGTCAGGGTAAAACAACCGATAGGTCACAGCGCAAATGTAGCCACATCTGGGCTGCTGAGCTGCCACAGTCCCTGATTGCAGGGTGGCCATGCGAAGTCTAGACCTAGGTGAGGAAAAAGCAGCTCTTGGATCTGAGAAAGAGAGATTTAAGAGAGCACTCCCTTCATCTGCTCTGTGCTGCCCGTAAGGCAGCTCATGCACCTGGCCTTTTGCTGGTGCCTGACCTATGGTGTTTAATCCTGTGCTTTGGAACAGGGTTGCTGAACAGTAAGATCTCTTCTTGCAGTAAGGAGTATTCCCCTGGCCATGTAGTCTTGAGGGCTTGCTCACTCCTACCAATGGTGTCGCTGAAGACGCAATTCCACAAAGAAGGAGGTAAATTGAGGCACGTTTGCAAAGCTCACTGGGGGCCGAAAGTAGACAGAAAGTGTCTAGATGGTTCCACCTAAGTGTGGGACATTGCAGTAGATGGCTTAAGGTAATTAAAACTGTAAGTGCCTCTTCGAGTTGTTACTTTCATTTTTGAAATGTTCCTGACATCATGGAGTAAGCGTTTTGCTGCTAAATGATACTGCATAGATTAAAAAAGTCCAGTTTAGGCACACTTACGGGGACGTCTGTGCAAAAGTATTATTAGGCAATTCCTGGCACTACTGAGTATTTAGCTGTCACGCTGCAGTCGTGGGGAGGGAGCTTGGGGGAGAGCTGCATTGTATATCTTGTGAGGAAAGTGGATTACATAAAATCGTCAGGGAAACGCTGGTTAGAGACTTCTATTGTGTGGGAAGGAGAGTGGTGCTTTTCACAGAACACACGCCTGTCTTGGAGAGCTGAAAGGTACCAACACTTGAAATAACGCACTGGGAAGAAGGTCTCTGTGTGGTTCCTTAGGTTATATAAGCAATATGTGTGCATGAGTCTTCTGCCCCAAAATTCAAGGCTGCTGCGAAGCTCTCCCAGCAGCACCGGTTAGTGTGTGGACACGTGCTAAAACGGATGCTGTATTTTTCTAATAGACCCCAGCAAACTCACTTTTGGGAGGCTTTGAGTAGCCCTCAATCCAAACCGTGGCTGAACATGCCAATATTTTTTATTTGGGAAAGAGACATGTTCACCTGCTTATTTTCCCCTCACTGTTTACCCCTACAAATCCAGCAGAATTAGCTCATCAAGCAGTGGTTAAGTCCTTGCTGAATTAAAAAAATTTCATATTACTCAGGTTTTCTCCAACTGCAACCTTATTTTAAGCATCTCGGTTGGAGGAAAGGTCGCTGGGTAGACGGCAGTGACTGAACCGTGCTCACTGACAACTTCTGGCAGCTCAGCTGGCAGCAGGGCAGGGACACTGTGAGTATCCCTGAAGGATTTGCTCTGGACAGGAGGAGTCCAGGCAGCTCTGTTACCTGTGAAAAGCCTTAGGTACCACTGGCAGTCAGATGACTGAAATTTTATGGCTGAGGGTGGCTGCAGTCTGCAGTGGATCTGTTTCTCTGAGAAGATGAAATATGATTTTGAAGCAGAGGAATGATCACGTTTGGCTTTCCCCACCTGGAGAGCAGTGAGTTTCTATTCAGCTGCTTTCCCTGATCCATGCATATGTAGCAGCACAGGCCAGAGAGTATTTTTAGGCTTACTGCCATCGCTATGCAGAAAATACTCCACCTGATGTCCTCTTTCCATCAGATCCAAACAGGAACGTTTCTTTTCTCCATCAGTCTCCTGAGCTCTAGAGAGGAGCCTGGAGGAAAAGTGCTGGTGGCTGCAGCTCCTCTCGGAAAACAAAGGAGGGCTAGGCTTTGACTGTTGTACCCTTTGCATCAGTCGTCGCCTTTCTTTCTCCAGCTTTTCCACGATGAAGACAGTTCTGTCTTGCCTCTTACCACACACCATCACCACACAAAGGCCTTTGCCCAGCCCTGGTCCTCTGGTTTGAAGGTGCCCTCTCATCTTTTCTTCTCTTCTGCCTGGACTCCCCAGTCCTCCCAAGGCTGTGGCTGTGGATAGTACAGATCTCCGGTGTAACACAGGAGGTGTGAGTTACCACAGGTGTTGTCACTCACAATTCAAGCAAAGGTTTGAACTGTGTTTTTCATGGTGAGTTAACTCCTTCACAAGTCCTGTGACTGATAATGGTTCACGGATCTGAGCATGCTGGGTCTCTGGGCCTATCATCTGACCTGTTTAAACTTTAGTGTTTTTTTTTTTTTTTAATGCAGCGTAGGTTTGCTGTGAAAAGGCCAAAAAGAGACTTTTCCAAATACCAGATTACTGTTCAGCTATGTTTTGCTGCTGTGACTTTTATTTCATGGCATTCTGAGATTTTGTTTGTTTTCACATGAGTGCGTCAGCAGCTTCCATGCTGTCTCTTCTTTTCTGTGTCCGTTGTGGGATTTGCCATGGCCTCATGCAGGGTTTCCCATTAGAGACCCCCAAGTTCCCCAAACCAGCCAGCTGGTTTCATGTTAGAGATCAGAATGCAAGTTCTCGGTGCAGATTACGGGAGATAACTAATCGTAGTTTTAAGCATTGCAATGCTGGCTGCGGAAGGGCTTGTTGTGAGTGCTCTGTTTTTCTCTCTTTGACTTTTATGTAGCAAGGAGCGTGCAGCTGGTACTGGTTCAGGGACAGCAGCTGGCCTTGCAGGTGGACACCATCGGGAAGCATGGACTACAAAAGGACCATCATATGAGGACTTGTATACCCAGAACGTTGTCATCAGCATGGAGGACCAGGAGGATCTTAACCGGTCTGCAAGTGAAGGAAAGCCAGTCAGAGAAAGACCAATTTGGCTACGGGAGAGCACGGTGCAGGGGGCTTATGACCCTGATGAAATCAAAGATGGTAAGAAAATTTACAGAGCAGAAGTACTGCTCTGCTTATGTGATGCTCTTAGAGTGCTGTCAAAAAATTATGTTCTCCAGTGTGTGTACAGCTGCTGCTCCCTGCACTCTAGATTTTGTCTGCTCCCTTTGGCTGTGCAAAGCACCTGTGTGTAGGTAGATGTAAAAAATCCTGGTTTATTAGATCCAGGACTGAAATCTAGGTCAGTAAAGCTGAGTTACCCACAAAATTGTCTGTGCTTCTAAAATGTTAATTATCTGTTAGGTCTTCCACCTTGAGAGTTTATTGCTTTTGGACAAAGGTCTTTCAGTCTCATCTAGAAAGCTGCCCACCAGATAGGTGACTGCTGAAAAATAACATTTCTTAATATTCAGTCACTCTGAAGCCTACCAAATCTACCAGCAGTGTTTTTGTGCTCCCAGCCACCTTCTTGCCACTTGTTTTTCAAAATGTGTTTTATCTGAAGAATATGTCAGAAATAAAGCTTGTAGAAGCACAGCAGGAAGGCCTGTCACCATGGCAGGTGAGTCGTTATTGCCTTCTGTTTGTTTCTCATTATCTTTGCTTTTATTTTCATGCATGTTGGGGTCAGGCTGTCCATAGATAGTAGTCAAGATCTTGTAACCACTTGTAGAACACTTACCAAAGCTTACACACTAAAAATAGGAAATAGAGACCTTCTATAATTTTTACAAGACTGAATCAATAGATGCAATCTTCCAAATCATTTGAGGATTATAGAATGAAACTGTTGATGTCCTAGGAAAAGAAGATGGCAAAAGGGAACTGCATATGTAAGCATGAGACCCTGGAACCAGTGCAGTGCTCAGGAGAGGAGTGGCGTATGCGTAGGTACAGCAGAAGTGAAGAAAATAGATGGGAAATAATGGTCAGAAGATATCTAATGCTCTTGTTTGCATGTAACACCTTTCAAGCATATGGAGCCCAAAACTTTTTCCAAATAGAATAAACAAAGTGAGGTGATTGAAACAGCCTCCTCTTACAGCCTGTAGCAGATGTTGTTGTTATTCACCAGCCATGGTGAGTTCTCACCCTGTTTTTCTGCTAGACATTCAATTCACCTGTAGTTTTAAATTAGCTCCGTGAGGTGACTTTTGGTGTACACAGCATAAATGTTTCTCAGATGCCACTGAGGGGGAGTATATCTGCTTACAGCACAATGGCATCACAGCTTAACCTCCACCACTACTGGAGATCGCAGAGGGGACTTCTGGAAATAGCCTGAAATTGCTGCTGCAACACATTTCTGTAGCTCTTGGATGACGTAAATGGGGAGGAAGGAAACTTGGGACTGTTGACAAAAAAGATTCACTGCTTGGATCTGGCAGGAGCAGTTCTCGCAAGCGAGAGACAGCCCCGCTCCTGAGCCACAAAGTCAGACTTTGTGGAGCTCTCCCAGACTGTGGTCGCTTCACAGTTCTCAATGTGACGAGCTACAGTATTATTTCACAGAGATGCTCTCCAATAGCCTCTTATGCTCTATAGTCACAAGCAACAACCTGCCAACACACCACCTCCATTCTTCCCTTTCAAGAATTTTGCCAGTGCATTAATAACAGCAGTTGCAGCCATCACCCATTACTGCAACTTCATTTACAATAAAAACATGAGTCAAAGTGAGAGGCGGGTCTTTTGTTTGGCCTTTATTTTACCACAGGAAAGGAGTGATCGCAAACTCCCCTGGCTTTTAGTGCTAAATGCAGAACTTACTTCCTTAGTTCACCTGTTTCTCAGCATTTTTTTCATCTCAAGTTAACCAGTGCATTTTTGACCCTGGGGGAAAGGCTCGGGCCCCAACTGCCTGGACGTGGTACTGAAACCATGAGGTTCCAGGTCTTGGAGAAGCAGGCAAGTGGCATTAATGTAGGAAGGCAGAACGCCGTCATCTCAGCTCCAGCAGTGGTTCATAGGCAGCGTCTTTAGGTGCAAGAGAGAAAGTTTGCCACAGGGAGTCTGTCCTCCTTTTTAGGCCTTGTTTTTACATAAGGTTGTCTGTATTTCATTTTTTGTTCTGGGTTTTTTTTTCTTTCCCATACTGCCTGTAGGTTTATTGGTGCTGAGTGGACTCACAGTCCTCCCATCACATGTAGGACTGGGAGAAGTTTTCTGCAGAATGCTACTTTTTGAACAGAATTTTACCTTTTGAATCCATGAACTGCAGACACCCTGCCTACCCAAGCCATGTCAAACCCTCCCAGCTGTTGTACAGCCAAGCTTACTGAAAAAGGAGCACAGGCCGTGTGTGTCTGTCAGCTGCGAAACCGCAGTCCCCTTCAAATAAGAGGTCCAGGGAGCTTACCAGACACGGCTACTTTGAATGTTGTTTTATAACACATGGTTTCCGCATACTCGCTGTATGCCTGGATTCATGTGCTTCTCCATCTTAATCCTTGTATGGGGAGCTCAGCAGGGCAGGGCCTAGTTTTGAGTCTGTATTTATGGTCTGTGCTGGCAACACCCATGCTCTCGGTCATCACCGCAAGTCCTGCAGGCTGTGGTCATACAACCTGGAAAGAAAGGGACAAAAAGGAAACAGTTGGTGCTTGTTCACCTGTGAAACAGTGCCGAGATACTTGCTGTATCTCAGACAAGTGTCATCATTGGGTGCATAGTCTGGGTATGTGGAAGCCTAGATTTAGGTCCCAGGGACTGCTTTCTGCTCCACAGTAAGGAAAATGCATCAGCCAAGCTGAGGGGTGCCCGAGTCGGACACTTCCCCGAGGGCGTCTTTTCCAGGTGCCTGCCCATCATGCGTTTGTTGTCTTCTCTTGCGATGCGCTCCTGGCCAAGGCTCCCAGCTGGGAGCCACAGTGACTCCAGGCCTCCCAGCTCCTAGGAAATGTCAATACTTGCTCTGCTGTTAGGAGAAAAAACATAACTATCTCTGTCTTTTAAGGGAGAGGAGGACCTGGCATAGAGAACGGGAGTGACTTGGCCAGGCATGCTCAGTAGCAGTAATTAACATGGGTCCAGAAAGCCTTCAGGGCCGTCACCCAGATCTCTGTGAGGAAATGGTCATTCCCTTGTGTCTCTTTGCAGGGGGCCGGGATCTGGACACCTTCCAGGAGCGTGAGGAGGGCCGGGCAGCTCTGGATGATAATGAGGAGGTGATGCGTGCCCTGCTTATCCACGAGAAGAAGACACCTTCTGCTTCAACAGTCACCATCGGAGGTGCCGCTCCTCTCTCAGGTGCCAACGGTAGTGACTCCGAGAGCGAGACAAGCGAGTCGGAGGAGGAATCCCCTCCCCGCCCTCCTGCCACGGCCACCACAACATACGGGCTGGAGGATGAGGAGGAGGATGAAGAGTTTGAGGTGGTGGCAGAAGACCCCACTGTCACAGTGGCTGGGCGTCCACACTCGTACAGCCAAGTGAGCCAGCGCCCTGAGCTGGTGGCCCAGATGACACCGGAGGAAAAAGAGGTTTACATAGCCATGGGGCAACGCATGTTTGAGGACATGTTTGATTAACTGCTTTCTGCTGTGGCATTTTTTAAAAAGTGACTTTTTAAGCCAGAGAGTCCCTAGTAAAACAGAAGACTGAAGCGCATCTTTCCTCCCCTGTGCGCAGGGACAGTGGGGCTCGGGACTGCTAATCTCAGGCATCTTGCTCACCAGAGCAGGGGAGCAGGAAGGCTGCATGTGCCAAAACAGGTAGGGGAGGACATGTCTCAGAAGTGAGTAAGCTTGCAAGGTAAAAATCTGCTTCAGTGTGCCCTGCACAGGCACTGCTTTAACCTTCTCCGAGGCCCTGGCAGCTGCCTTCCCCCGATTGCTTTGAGCTGATTTTTGTTGCAGATCCTAATGCAGTCCGCATCCCTGCCCTCAGAGGACTTAAGGGCTCCGTAGTCTGATCCGAGTGCTCTGCAGAGGAGGGTGCAAGTAACATTACAGCTGCCTGGGCTCAGTGAGGGGAGAGGAGAGGGAAGCGCTCGTCTGCTGATGGCAAGCTTGGGCAGGGCTTGTAGCCGACCTCCTGCCGGCAGCCACTGACCACCAGAGTGGCTATTTCTAAGCGGGCCTGCGGGCAGCAACCTTTTCTTGCTCCCATTCGCTCTTTACTAGGTCGCAGCACCTCAAGGTCAAGTGTAACTTGAAACACACAGAGTGAAAGCCTTGGCTAGCACACGCAGTCACTCTTTGTCGGTGTAACGAAAGCCCTCCATGGATCTGAGCTGTCAGAGCGCTCTGACTTATCAGGAGATACCTTCATTTTCCAGTATTGCTGCCTGTTGCTTCTGCCTGGTCCTGGCCAAACCAGTGTTGCAGACAGTTTGTAGTGGGCAGGGCTGCAGTCAGGCAGTGCCAGAGAAGTAGCTTAAGTAAGTTTTATCTGCAGTCACACCAGGGCTGTATCATTTTAAGAGGAATTATGCAATTTTGAATTCTGCTTTGGCACACTCTTCTGACATAGAAAGACATTTATCAGTGCCTACAGAGCAATTTCATATTTTTAATGTTTTTCTCTTTCAATTGAAAATGTTTTTTAAAATTGTTGTGTTTTCCTATCCAGTACCACAATAAAACAAAATGCTAAAAGAATTTTGTGTTCCAGGGGGTAGGGGCAGTATTATGTGCTGTTCCATTTACATGGGCAGCATGAATTGCTGTTCACTGAGACTGTAAATTGTGTTTTATACTAACTATGCTTTCTATGTTCTGCTAACCTTGTAATGCCTCCTTTGTGGTTTTATTTTCAGCTTCTTGATATTTTCAATCCCCTCTGTTTTTAAATAGTGTTTTAAATTTGCTTTTAAGTATTTTAAAGAGGAATAAATAAACAGAAACTTCTCCCCTTTGTCATCTTCAGTTTGTCATGTGCCTAGTTAGGAATCTTGTTTGCTTATCATTTTGATTGACTCGATTCAAGAAAAAAAATAACAATTTGAGGCTCTCCTTTGAGGGAAGGACTATTTGAAATCCCACTTCACATTGTTTCTCCTCACCAGAGCTTCCCTGAATGCCTCCTGGAATCTCCTGCACTTCCAGGAAGGATGTTTCATTACATCGGTGCTGTGGGAGGCCGTTTTTGATCAGTACTTCCATTTCTTTCCTCCTTCCTCAAGGGAAGCGTAGGCTGATGGTGGAGGTCTTGCAGATACTATATTGCTAATTAAAATGGTACTCTTCTGTAGACAGACTTCCAAGATCTGGTATCAAGCTTCTAGGTATCAAGCCACAGAGCTGGTAAGTCAGATTCAGTGATCAGCTAACAGAAAAAAAGTGCTGTACTGTGTCTGTCCAGATTGAATCTGGTTGAATTCAGGGTTAACACTGGGGAAAAGCAGGTAGATTTACAAGAAGCCAAAGACAAACTGAGAACAAATCCTGAATACAGTACAACTAGTCATGCTCAACTCACTAGTAGTTTGTACTGAGTTTTTAGTCTGCAAAAGCACACTGTAGGTTTATTAAAGCTTAAGTGAGGAAATACTGGGTTTTACTATAAGAGTGCACTGATACTGCATCTATATCCAGCATAATCATCTATAAAGTAGTGGTTTTACTTAATAAGCACATTTAATTGTGGTTTGTACGGCGGTTGTAATTTTTGTCGTTCAGCAAGGCATGTCCTGCACATGAGGGAATCGGTGCGGTGGTTTGTAGGGCATGCCTTCCGTCTCTCGACCGCCACATGCAGCCCTCGGGAGGACTGGTGAGGTCAAGGTACACGAGCAGATGCCATCATTGTTTCCTGCCCTCTCTAACAGCTTCTGGCTCTCAGAAAGGATGGCTCCTCTGCTCTGTTCCAGCCGGTTAGGGCTGTTGTCAAAGGACAACAATACGCTGCTACTGCCCTGTCATGACAAGCGCTGCTTGAATGAACAGGAGCACGTACCATCGGTAGTGCCTGGGGTTTTTTTCCTGCAGTTGAAGCCAGGGCTCTGCACGCATGCCAGAAGAGGAAGAACGGCCGCTGCTGCAAGAAAAGCCAGCCACTGCCAGCAGGTTGGTGCTAATGCAGGGGATAAAGCCGTCCATTCTGAGGCAGGCCCCAGCCATTTCCTCTGGCTGCTGGACCACATGTGCTGCATTAACGCTTAACCTAATAACACCGTGAGCGTGGTCGAGCACTGAAGCCTTCCTGGGTGAATGTTCTGTCTAACCCCATTCAAACCAGTTTTCTGTGTCTGCTTTCAGCCTAAAGTGCGTTTTATCTGCTGAGTGCGCTTGAGGCTGGGGCCAGCTCAGGCGGGAAAAAAACTAATTTCTTAAACTGCTCCTACTCCTCTTCCCAAATGTTGGAGGCACCGGGTGCCTCTTCCAGCTGGGCGAGAGCTGCCTCTGCCCCTGCTCCCGTTGCAGGTCAGGGAAACCGCAGCAGAGGGATGACTTCCCTGGCCCAGCACAGAGCAGGCCAGAGCAGATCAGTGAAGCTGCTGATGGAGGGGAAGATCACTATGAATTCTGGAAAACAGGAATGTTTTGCTCTTTTCCACTAAGCTCCCAAAAATTGGCTTCTTCCGTCCAACTCTTCTTTTCCTCTGTTGCTGCCTCCTTCAAACAGGCTCAGATTAAACGGACTGTTGCTCTCTGAGAGTCGAGGGATTTGAAGATCCCCTGGGGGTAGGGCGGAAAAATAGCATCACCTCCTTCCTGAGAGATCTAAGGAGCCCTGCCTCTCTGATGCCTGCAGTGCCAGGGCATGCTGCGGAGAAGTTTGACAGGGCCTGGGGGGAGAAGCAGCCAGCTGTGCCTGGGTCTCTGTCTCCTGCTGTGTCCCCATAGGAGGAGAGAGAAGATTGTCTCAGGAATCAAATGCAAGACGAAGCCTTCATGGAAATGGAAAGTTTATGAGCAGGTGGAAGGACATGTCAGCAGCAGGACAAGCCAGCGGGTTGTCCAGTATGCTCTCCTGGGCGGGTTGCGGAGGAGAAAGGAGCAGCAGCAGCCCTGTTCCTCTGCTCTGGTATGTGTTGGCGTAAATAAGTGAGGCTGTGGGCTCGGTCCCTTGGAGGAGGGAGGTGTCACGCAGTGCTGCAAAAAATTTCTCTGGGCTGTTCCAGTCCTGGTATTGCCTTATCCCACTGGAAGCCCTGGGCAAGGTAACGGTGTCCCTGGCTTGTTCACAGGAGGCTTTGGAATATTGATCTAAGCATGGACAGCCAAGGATCCCTAAGCGTCACAATACACTCCAGTTTAAAGTGTATTGACTGTGAGTCAACACAGCCTCTTCTCCAGGAGCACGGGAGTTGGGGCTGAAGAGTAGCTTCTGTCTGCTGAGCTGCTTCCAGAATAATGATCAATATTTATGAAGTCCAAAGAGATCATCACTTATACAGTCTCAATAGGAGGCATAGCCAGATGCTTGAAGCTGTTTAAGATGTGATTGCCCAGAGAGTCATGGAGAGGCCACTGCCTAAAAGGAATGGCAGCCCAAAGCACGGGGAGCGATCTCTGACTTGCTGGAGCTCCTGGAAAGCTGCCTGCCTGCCTGCTTGCCTGCCGGCGTGCTCCCTCCTAGCAGAGAGCAGAGCACTGGCAGCGCCGGGCCGTCTGGGACTACAACCCTGTCACTATGGCAGAGCTATTTTCTCTCTCTTTCAAAGTTATCCAGGGAAATCTGGGCTTCTGCCTGTTTGGGATACCTAAATGAGCTGCCAGAAGGTGGTTTCTTATTCACCAGCATTAATTAGATTGAGCGAGAGAATGAACCGAATTTATATTTCAAGAAAAATCAGATTTTGGAAGCGCCTGCTGTATCATTAAAAAACATATTAAGGACAGTGAGTATTTGTGCAGCCGTCCTGGAAGCAGCAGACAGAGAGTCTCTGAACAAGATGCTTTAAATATAATAGGTATTTTTGCTTAAAATATGTTTCTGACCTAAATATAATTTAATTTCCATCCCTTTGAACAGTTTGATGCTAATGAACCAGCCAGGGATGGTAGAGAGGAGGCTGAGCCAGCCGCATCGGAAGCGACTCGGCTCCACTGCAGTGCGTTAGAGACCCTGCGTGCAGCCGGGGTAAAGCACACGCAGCGACAAATGCGCAAATCCTGCTGAGAGCTGGCCACAGCAGCAGGAGGAAACCTTGGGCTGCTCAGCCGGAGAAACAGGCAGGGATCCAACCTGAAAATTAAGGCTGTTCAAATATTGTTCCACGAGCATTAATGTCTGTGTACAAAAAAAGGTACGTCTAGCAAGGAGGAAAAATCACATCTCCTATAGATGTGATTAAAGCCCTGACATACTCCTTCTGCTTATTTTTCACCTGGAATCCATATCGCCAGCCTCTGCCATCCCATTACTTGCTGGAAGAAGGAGGGTGAGCCGTGGTAATTTTGCAGTGAGCTAAAATTGTGCGTAGAGCTGAGAAGCCTGGCTCGCTTCCACCTGGTAAAGGGATCCTCCTAGTCTTGAAACACACTTGTTCTGCGCTTCTGACAATAGAAATCTGCCTGATCCAATGCCAATTTTGCCAGGCACTGTTAGCGGAGTCCATGGATTTCCTATGTCCTCTTAACATACATTATCGGGGGGCAAGTATACCAGACACCATTTAATGGTTGCTACCAGCTGACCTGGGCACGCTTAGGTTGCAGTGTCTGAACCAGCCCTGTGCCATATCGGGGAGTGATAGGTTGGGTCATTTTGGTCAGATTATCCCTACCTGCTCTTTGCAAAGGTGCTGGTTGTTCTTCTCCCGCTCACTGCTGATGGGCTCTCATAAACTCAGCCCCCCTGCCATCACACATGTCAATTTAAAATGAAGTTCCAGTCCCTTCTCCTCCACCACCACCACGACACAGCTCCGGCTTGTGCCACATCCACTCTTGGGGCATGTGGCACTGTCACGCTGAGGTCCACTGTGCAGGGCTCGGCCATGACTGCCTCGGGCTGTACCACGTCCCGGCCGAGAGGTTTAATGAATGATAGGTCTGTGCCTTCTCCAAAAGTGAGGTTTTGGCTGGGCTTGGGGGCAACACCTAACTAGGCCCCCTAATTTCCTACAGTGGGGAGGGAACTGGCATTGGCCCCAGGCTGGTCGCTCCCTTAAACACAGTCTTTGCTGCTTGAACTAGATAGGATTTGGTAGGACTGGGTTTGATCTTTTTTTTTTTTTTAACCCTTGTTCTTTTTTTCCCTTGGGAATATTTTGAGTTGCTGAATTTCTCATGTTTCCCTGCTGCTTCTAACAAAAAAAAAACCACCTTTTGTTTTTTAAAATGCAAATGAGGCTGTAAAATCTTTTTAGGGAGATGTATCTGCTCTCCCTGTGCTGTCACCACAATTATGCTTCCTTTGCCATACAATGCTTTCTTCCAAGGAGAAGTGCTTTCAACATCTCCCAGCCATTCTGGTGATGTCAGGAGATGAAAACTATCCCCATTACAACAGGGAAGAGCAGAGGGAAATGGGGTTAGAGGGAAATACAGCCTTTAGAAAATGATGCATCTTGAGAGAAATTTCACTTTCGCAGAATCTGCCAGGCCACGCGAGTGCCGTATCCAAGGGAAAAAAAAAGTACAATATGCTGAAGAGGGACCTGGCTCACGGTGCATTTATCCTGGTGTATTCCCGTGCCTCGGAGCCCATGAGGAAGGGCAATATTCTCCGAGTGTGCCAACCTCTTGGAAGTTGTACAACGGCATCAGGAAGGTCCCAAGTTAGCAATCAACTTCAGCAGGAGCCTGCGGGTCCGTTTGAACGGTCTGGCTCCTACTTTCACCATGCTGGAAGGTTTGGTGCAAGAATACCTCGTGGCAATGAGTTGCAAAAATGAGTTTGGTGTCACATTAAAAAGTACCTCTTCCTTTGAGCTTTTCACCTGAGTGTGCCGTTATGTCTTGTGTATGAGAAACAAGCACCTATAGTCACATAGGGTGCTGCCCAGCCCTCCTGAGACGTGTCTGCCTTTGGGAATGTTAACAGATAAGGAATTTTGTACGGTTTAGGTAGGAGCTACTGCCAAGAGCAGCAAACAATAGTTGAAGTTTTTGTAATCTAGACAGTGACGTCATTGCAGCCTGTCTGAAGTCCGGAATAAAAGAGCTTATCTCCGTAGACAGCAGATGTGGATTCTTCCAGTTGGACAGGTGTCAAAACGCCACATTTTCAGCCCTTTCCATGTGGGTATGTTGTGGTTTTTTTAACTCTGCATTTGTCGCTCCTCGCGCAGCAGGCACTAGCATCTGTGGTGCACCAGTGGACCAGGTGCTACCATGAACTGAAGACCTCTGGCTTGGCACTACCAATGAGCTCCTTGTGGGATTGCTAATTCACATGCTAATGGAGTTTGCTCCCGGGAAAGGTGTGAGTCTAAGCCGTTAGAAAGAGCAAAACCAAGCCAAACGAATGATGTGTGTGGAAGCACATTTGTTCAGGTGGTCAAAACCAATGAAGAGGAGATAAACGTCTCCCTGTTTGCAGAAAGTGTCTAGTGCACTTCAAGCCCGCGACGGACATAAAAACTGCTTTGTGTCTAATTCGGTAATGAAAAGAGCATCAATGGTGGAAATCCATGTTGGAAGGGAAATAAATCATGCATTACTAAGGTTTTATTTACAATGTTTGTTGAGTAGAAAGGGGCAGTGAACCAGAACCTTTCTCTGTCCCATACAAAACACCCTTTTGGCACCTGGGGATGTAACAACGAAGCAGAAACGGGAACCGCTCTGACCTCATGGCTGCCGATGGATTGCTCTGAATGGGAAATCCAGTGGTTTTTTAGCGCCAGAAGGAGCCAAACGTTCGGTGAGACCAGTGCAGTCTGTGCCACAGCAGCGACAGCTGCAGAAGCACGGAGAGAGCTGTTGTGATTCCGATACTCATGCTTGTCCTCTCTGGTTTTTACAGGAGCCGTGGCTGCGCTGCAGGATTCATGGAGCACGTTAGCAGAAGGAGCTGTATGCGGAGCACGGTCTGCGGGAGATGGTCACTGGCCACTTCCCCCTCCCTTCCTCCAGCTCTCCCCTTGTATTTTGACCAGGGAAAGTATGAATGAAACAGATGATACCCAAGCTTCTAGCTTAATGGCAAGGAATCAAGGAGAACAAGTGGTTGCAGGGGACTCACGGTCCATCTTGCTGATAACTTTTCCTCACACCAAGGGCTGTAACTATACAAAATCACAGAAGGGCTGAGGTCGGAAAGGACCTCTGGAGATCATCTGGTCCAGCCCCCCCTGCTCAAGCAGGGCCACCGTGAGCAGGCTGCACCCTGTCCAGGCGGCCTTTGAATATCTCCAAGGATGGAGACTCCGCAACCTCCCTGGGCAACCTGTGCCAGCGCTCTGTCACCCTCGCAGCAAAAAAGCGTTTCCTGATGTTCAGACAGAGCCTTTAGTGTTCCAGCTTATGCCCATTGCCTCTGGTCCTGTCACTGGAGAACCGCCTGGCTCCATCCTCTTCACACCCTCCCCTCACGTATTTATATACATTAATAAGGTCCCGCCCTGAGCCTTCTCTGCTCCAGGCTGAACAGCCCCAGCTCTTTCAGCTTCTCCTCGTAGGAGAGATGCTCCAGTCCCTTCATCATCTTTGTAGCCCTTTGTTGGAGTCTGTCCAGTATGTCCATCTTTCTCCTGTACTGGGGAGCCCAGAACTGGCCGCAGGACTCCAGGCGCGACTTCACCAGTGCTGAGTGCAGGGGAAGGATCACCTCCCTTGACCTGCTGGCAATGCTTTACCTAACGCAGCCCAGGATGCCATTAGCCTTCCTTCCAGCAAGGGCACATTGCTGGCTCATGTTCAACTCGGTGTCCACCAGGACCCTCGGATCCGTTGCTGCCAAGCTGCTTCCCAGCTGGGTGGCCCCAGCATACGTTGGTGCATGAGGTTGCTCCTCCCCAGGTGCAGGACTTCGCCCTTGCCAAACTGCATGAGGTTCCTTCCTGTCAGCCCCCGTCTCCAGCCTCCTGAGGTCCCCCGGGGTGGCAGCACGACCCTCTGGTGTATCAGCCACTCCTCCCAGTTTGGTGTCATCAGCAAACGTGCTGAGGTGTGCCCTCACTGTCCCGTCATCCAGATCGTTAATGAAGACGTTAAACAGGACTGGACCAATTGACCCCTGGGGTACACTGCTAGTTACTGGCCTCCAACTAGACTGTGTGCCACTGATCACCACCCTCTGGGCCCAGCCCACCTCACTGTCTGCTCATCCAGCCTGTACTTCATCAGCTTCTCTATGAGGATCTTACGGGAGACCGTGTCAAAGCCCTTCCTGAAGTCCAGGTAGACAATATCCACTGTTCTCCCCTCATCTACTAGGCCAGCCCCTGCTTCACAGAAGATGATCAAGTTGGTCCAGCATGACTTCTCTTCGGTGAATCCATGCTGGCTACTCCTGATGATACGGATGTCCGGAGGTATGGATGCTCGGAGCAAGGGTTTTGCTCCTGGCTCTGCTCCCTTTACTGCCCAGCAGCGCTGCCTGCGAAGCTTGCCTCTCGATGACGAGTGGAACATCTTACTCTGGTAATCTTACTCTGGTGCAGGCACAAGAGAGTGAGAGCGGCATTGCTGGAGCTGGGGTGGTCTCTCCTCTTCAACCCATCCCGAGGGGACAGGGCAGGGGGGATCCCATGCATATTTCTGAGGCACTGCACAACTGCGGGGTGAAAACTGCCCGTGGAAGCGAAGAGGAAAATGGAGAAGTATCAGGAGAGCAATACACAGGGCACTTATCTCCTCCTTAATCACAGCCCAGCCTTCAGGAGGTCTGCAGGGAGAGCTAATAGATTAAATACAGGTATTAAATGAAATCTTGGAAACATTTCCCTCACCTGCCAGGACCGAGTAGCTGACAATACAAGGGAGCGCTCCTAGCAAGTCTGGGCTGTAAGAGGCGGCCGAAGGAGCGAGGGCTGCGGTCGCTCGTAGCCGACCGTGGAATTTAATAACTTGGGTTTGCCCCATTGGTGCCAAGGCCTGAAATTTCCTGAGTATGTCCTTCAGCAATCCCAGGTGGACTGAACAGGGAGCTCCTTCTCAAGTTGCTTTTAGCCTCAGGAGGAGAAGGTCAGTCTGTCTTTCATCTCGCTATGGGTACTTGCTGCCGTGCTTGACCATCTCCAGGGCTGGGCCCTACCCACGAGGCACATAAGCAAAGAGCTGCAGCTCTTTCGCAGCCAAAGACTACAGCAGCATCCTCAGAGATGCCGTGATCAGTTGTTGATATGGCCTGCACAAAATCTTGCAAGAGTGTCCTTAAAATGCTTCTTTGGGTCTCTGGGTGCCCTTTTATCAGAAGGAAGGCTCCAAAATGTGTGGCTGAAGATGAGGGGTGATCTCTGTCCTGGTGCCATGAGTGGCTGCGCGCGGACAGGAGCTCACCAGGAAGGTTTCAGTGAGTAAAAGCACTGTTCACAACTGGGAAGCGGAGGTGGAACAACGTATTGTTAATCATATACCTTAGTGCAATGAGTTTTAATGCTGGCTACGTTCCCGGGCCATAGGATCTCACCTTTGGTGGTGCTTTCAGCAAGGATGCAGTAAGCTTTCTTCCTCCTTCCTCTCCTGGGAACTCCTTCTCCTTAAAAAAGTTAGGAAAAGCAGTGCTTTTCATTATTTCAGAGGTTTATCCAGAATGCGTGAACTAGCCCTGACCCTCAGGTGACTGTAGCACAGCTGGGTACGAGGGGTTTTCCGCTTTCTCTTTTACTAAGTGGACGGGATAGTTGGCGTCCCTTCACGACCAGGTTCCTTGCAAGTGTTCATGGAGAGGGCAGCTCTGCCCACAGCTGGAACTAACACTGTGAACTCAACTCCAAAAATGAAGCTTCAAGTGCTGTGGGCAAAGCTAACGCATCTGTTGGGAGAAAGCAAATCACGTTAATAAATGGTATCATAATTCAAACTTTTCTCAATATAAGGCTAAATTAATGTAATGCACTTCTTAGGGACAAATCAACAGCAATCATGCTAATCAAATTGACGTTTAAAATAATCCGACACAAGCAGAAAATCCTATTTAGCTAAGTAATGATGCCAGTCATTTTATTCAGTCACTTTCAGAGTATAAAGAGAGTCCTTCACCTTTGAAGTCAGTGACATTACTTTCTCCAGCTCCTTCTCCCTTTCCTAGCACACTTCCCCTTGCGTTCGGAGGGTCACTGGCGAGGACGTCTGTCTCCCACCATCCTCATGCCATCACCACCTGAATAAAACCTCAGCAGAAGTCGTGCTTCATTAATAATGTACTATTAACACCTTCTGGTTGTGTTATACAAGCACCAGGTGCCGAATTGTCATTAGAGGTTGCTTGAGCACTACTGGGAGTACAGACCACCCCCCGCTTCCCTTTTAGACAAAACCATGCTGCCCTCGCTGCTGCCGCTGTGTTGGCAGTGGGGGCAAGGCCGGGTCGATGAAGTGTAGCCAAGATCAAGGTCAAGATCGGGTCTGCAAGGAGCCGCACTGGGTAGCTGTTGTGGGACCGTGGGAGACAGCGACAGCACGGCAAAGCTGACCATGCCACTGGGACCTAATGTCATAATTCAAGCAACAGTAATTAAAACAAAGCAGCAGGGTATTATTTGGATAATAAACCTGCCTTAAAAGAGCGTCTGTTCTCAGACCCCTGAGCTAACTCGGCCCACTGGTCCCACTGACAAGGCTGTGTCAGTACTGTGCCTGCTCAAGAGGCAGCCCCAGGTGAAAATAGGATGGAAAATAGGCATGGAAATTAAGAATTAACAGCCAATTCATTCGTCAGATACATGCAAGCTTTGCCATCTCCTTATTAGGTTGTAAAACACAGTCCCACCATTGCACTCACTATGCAACTTTAGGTCCTCGGCTTCTTTTGAATGCAAGTGACTTTTAACTCACTACTAATTTGCTTCCTTTCGTCATTTTACTTCTGAAATTAAGAATCGTCATTTCCTTCTGTGCTCCTGAGAAGCAGTTACACCTTTGTATGGCTGTGATAGTTGGCATGAGCAAAGGTACATAATACAGGCAGGTGCTTAGTGTCATCTTCTTCCTCACCCAGGCTACCGTTCGGGCTTTTCTAACCATCTCACAATTTTGTAGGTGGGTGATCTACCTACTTTGACTTCTGAAACCATCTTCTTCCTGCCCAGGAGTCTCCAGACTCCAAAAATGGTTTTAACCCACTACTTTTGCTCTGTACAGTTTTTATCCCCAGAGCCTCAGCAGGGAATTAGCCCTTTTCTTTGGTCCTTGGCTGCGCCACCACCTCCACTGCCCTGGTGTCAGGGAGAAGTCCCCGTGCAGGAAGTTTCTTCAGAAACTCTCCATTGACCTGGGTTGCTCTTCCCCAGCTCTGGAGAGAAACGACAATGAAGTTGCTCATCTGTTATGTGATCCGCCACCTGGAGAGACTACCCCCCCACATATACAGAAGGGGGTTAACATGAGCTGAGGGATTCAAGCTCATCTCAACAGTTTGAATATATGTGAACTTTCAAAGAGGATTAGATGCAAAAAATATTACCGTGACATTCCAGCACCAAAGGCACTGGAGATGTAAATTTAAGGATGTAGCCAATGCAACTACCTGAGCTATGGCTTCCCAGGGACATCATGTCTCCTCTCCCTTTCCTCAGTCTGGACACTGGAAGATGGGTATGTGCAATCAACTCTCTGCTCTCCAAGATCCCGGAGATCATCCAAGAACTGGGCTACTCAGGTGAGCAGAAAAAGCTCGGTAACATGGAATGTAATGGGAGCAACGAGCAAAGGTGCCGCAGGGGCTCTGCAGAGGGGGAGTGTGGACCTGGGAACATTTCTTCCCTGTTCCCCTTGTTCCCACTGGCTCCTGCATTCCCCAGTTCCCTGTTAGCGCAGACCCGTCCCAGAGCCACCACACAGCACTGCTCCCTGTGCACGAGGCAGTGTGGCACAGAGATACACGGGTTGCTCTGGAGTAGCAGGAGTGCCATCAGACCAGATGCCTTTGGAGTCCATCTGGCTTTACAGAGGGAATTGTTTCACAAAGTGGCCTCGTGAGCATCCTGCACAGAGCTCACCGCCCCCACGGTTTGATCGCTGTGGCTCCGTGCTGTGCAAAATTTGCCAAAGTGCTTCTGGCCCGCAGCTGGCAATAGCAGCGATGGCTGGGCTTGCAGAGTAGGGCGTCCAAGCCGTAACAACACCCTGGACTTGAAATGGTACTGCAAGAGCCAGCTCCCGCGTCCCCATCTGCAGCACAGCAAACCCTCAGCCTGGACAAATGACCTGTGAGAAGCTGGGATTTTATTATACTTTCAAGTACGTGTCTCTCCACGACAGTGTCCGGCAACCTGCTGTCCCGCTTGGGTGACAGGCACCGTGGCACGCTCGGTCACCCATCAGGGTGGCACCGTCAGCGGGGGAGAGGGCTGCTGCAGGCCATGCTGTGAGCTCAGGGGAGGAGCGGGTCCCTAGGGACGAATGGAAAACCGTCACTCAAAGGTGTCGCGTGAGCTCTGGAGCTGCGCGATCAAGCGAGGCAAACACCCTTCTTGTATCGGAGACTTTCTTCTTCGTGCAGCCACCCAGAAGTCTCAGCTGTGATTTTTTTTTCCAGCCTGTGCTGGTGGCAGACGCCTGCGGGGGGACTTTGAACTGGAGGGTTTAGCTGTACCGGTGCAAAATCCCTGCTGTAAACAAGGCTGACGTCTGTATCCGCCTTCCATTCCTACAGCAGCCCTTTCCCCTCTCCCCGCTTGTCCTCTCTAATAAAGACATCCTGGCAAGCATCGCGTTTTTCAGGAAGGCTCATAGTTGCCAGTTGCCCTGGCTGTGGCTGCACGCAGGCCTGGAAATGAAAAGGCGGCCTCTTCCTCTGCCCCCATTAATTCCCCCGTAAATCGGATCACAATGAAAGGGAAGCAGCAGCGTAATTTAATTGTCCTCTGAGCACAAGGGGGTGGAGAGAGATGCTGGCGAGGAGTCCTGCAATGAGATGGTTCCTTTATTCCCTTGTATTTTACTTTGCTGGGGGGTCTCAGCCTTAGCTTCCTCTCCCCAGGTCCCTTCTCATGCTGAGCGGGAGCGAATCGGCGAAGTTTGCCGTGCTGCAGGTTCCCACATCGGGAGATCGCCAAAATCGAGACGTCCTCACTCTGTACTAGATGTAGGGGTGGGGGATGGGGATTAATTAGGCAATCGTTGCGCAGAGCTCTGAAATATAAAGTGCTCCCTCATTGTGGCTGTCAGGCAGCCCCTGTAACTTGGCAGAGCACCGCTGGATCCCATCCTGTCTCCAGCGAGTGGGGGGCGGGGGGGGGGGGAACGGGACAGACGTGGAGCGGAGAGATCTGTGTAAGGAGTATTTCCCGCAGAGAGACAAGCTCGTTAACACAGAGAGCAGGGGCAGCAGCCAGTTGCCGCAGCTGATGCGGGTTGTGAAACGGCTCTGGAGCTCAGTTTAAAAGCACTAGGGGCTCAGGCACACAAACCAACCGCCTTGGCTAGGAAGGCACCTCGTATGAACCGAGCGCTAAAGCCTCCGTGTAACTGTGCTCTTTCCCCCAGGCAAACTCACGGTAACACAGATTCTGGTACAGTTTTTCCATCGGGGCTTGCAGCTTCGCTGAGATACCTGCTTTCCTACACAGGGCACTAGCAGGCAGACGGACAGCTGCTCTGCTCCGGCTGATGCACGGTAACAGGTTTGCTATCTCATTTTTCCTTGAAGGTGGTGTTGGCTCTTTTCCTCCTCTGAACTTCTTTGCATTCCACTGGAGCTTTCTCCAATTTCTAATCCTTCCGGAAATTGTCACTAACAATTGGGAAATTGCATTAAAGCAACGCTTTACTGGGGAGCTACTAGCTGGTGTGGTGGGGAAGCTCAAGAAAGGTGTTGAGCTGGAGTCCGGGGCCACTGGGACTTCGTCTCTGCTTTGATCTCAGGTGAATTTATTCTCAGAGACTCTGACAGGTGCGAGCTCATATATGATGGAGAGATCAGCGGCAGGGGCTTCCTGCACGGAGGCGGAGGACACTGCGCAGCTCTCCTTGCCCAAACGGCTGGAACAAGATGGGGGAGGAGAGCGGGGCAACCTCGAGCCTCTCTGCAGGAGGTGAGACGGGGGGCTCAGCTCTGTATTCAGCAATGATCCGCTGGAAATGAAGCGAAGGCACCAGGCGACGCAGCTGGGGAACAGGGCTGGCAGAGGGAGTCCCGGTCAATATACTGGAAAACCCACGTGGACAGATGGGACCAACCCACGTTGCTATGAGCCATGAAGGAAGGGAGGGTAAGCAGTGGTGCTCTGTTGTAACACTGTCAGCCTGTCACTGAGGTACCAAAGCCTTCTTCCACTCAGTGCTGGCCTGACTGTCAACCAGCGCCTTGTGCCATGGCTGTGGGTGCTGGATTCCCCATCTTGCCTTGCAGGGAGAAGCGGTCTCTGCTCTTTCTTCTCCAGTGCCTCTGCAGCCTTCTCTCTTCTCTGGATGTGGGGTGTGGGGGTCCCCAGCTGGCTGCTGCAAGGGGGTCACGTCGTCCTCCTGCAACCAGGTGAGAAAGAAGAGTTGAAGCCATGCTGTTTTTTGAGTAGTTCCACGTGGGGCCACAGCTGCCAGACACAGTCCAACCAGAGAGAGGTTTCAAGGAGAAAGCAGGGGCTACTGGTCCGTCCTCGGCTCTTTGGGAGATGCTGGAGGAAGGGTGGTGGCTGCTCATAAGAGAAGCAGTTTACCTGGCGCAGGGGGGAGGCTGAATACACGCCAGCACTGAGAAAAAGCTGCGGTGGCTCTGCAGGGAAGGATGCGTTGCTGTTCCTGGATGCCTGCTCTACAGCCTCCCGAAGAAAAGGGCTGGGAGCTAGAAGGAGCCCGTGGCCTGGCTCTGACGCCCTCAAGCAACATCTGTGGCTAACGACTCCTAGAGTTTTGATCCACAGACTCGCTACTGCAATCCTGATCTCCATTCCCCATCTTTCACCTGCTCCCAACCCCCTTGCACAACCAGGTATTTATTCCCCTCTTGCTGGTTGCCCAGCGTCTGTTTCCTTACTCCTTCCTCGAGTCCATCCCGTCATCTTGCTCAGTCTGCCTGTGCCTTTTCAGTCCCAGCCTGCCTCCCTCCTGCAACGCCTCGCCTCTCGCTGCGGTGGCAGGGGCTGGAAAGCTGCAGCCTGGATACCTGTGATGAATTGGAAGCAACTGACAGCAGGGTCGCTCTAATCACTGCCGTCACCAGACTTGTCACTAAAAGGGGTCTGCTGTTGATTTATAGGTAACCTGAACTTAAATAGTCACGTGCACAACGTGCAGCACCTGTGGGAACCTCTCACTAGCCCTTCAACTGCTGCTGGACGCTAGAGACCATTAGCTGCATGAGGTGGTAGCTACAATTACAAGCATGTACATTTTCAGGGTTTGGGTTGTTCTGTGATCTCCGCCCTGAAATTCCCAAGCTGATCTTCAGTTCCTCTTCCTCATCAAGACTGAAAGGTCTGGCCGGTAAAATATTTCTCTCTCCTCGCTGTAAAATGTCTGGAGTAGAAAGTGTACATGCTTCTGACTTCCCCTCCAGGTGTCCTGTGATTTAATTAATCCCAAGTCACATGTGAATATCTTCTGAGACAGAGGCATGATACTAATCCACTTGCACAGGAAAAGGCAGATGAAGATCATTGCTTCTGTGTCTCTTTTAACGTGGGAAGAAAGTCTGTCGGATGGAGAGTCACTTCCTCACATATTTCTGATGAATTACTGTTTTCATTTAAATCCCATAACAGAACGACGTAAGTTGATGTGCTTTTGAGAATTTTGGCCCCTGAATTATTGCTGGATCAGATACTTACTGCTGGCCAGTGTTCAGCCTACTGCAGGTTGTCTGGCTCTGCAACATCAGACTGAGTGGGACTGGCAAAGATCTCCCGTGTGAAGAGTGGCCCTCACCTGCCTGGATTAGGCTGTACTTCTGACCAAAAGTCATAGGAAATGCTTTGCAGGAACGTGGCCATTCTGAAATCCTGCCAGAAGTAGACAGGAGCAAGGATGTACCTGGTTCATCAAGTGACCTCATCTGCTGTGGGACTGAGCCCTGGTTCCCAGCCCTGTGTCTCCTCAGCAGCCATGTGCTCCTGGCTTCCAGGTCCCCTGCTCTTTGTCAGCCCTTCTGGAGTAATTTTTCCTGGTTTGGAGCTGAATATTCATCTTTCAGCCAGCTCTACTAACTGGTTAATACCCAACCTGTGCCTAAATCAGACCCCA
Source organism: Sagittarius serpentarius (assembly GCA_034782735.1). Classification (NCBI taxonomy): domain Eukaryota; kingdom Metazoa; phylum Chordata; class Aves; order Accipitriformes; family Sagittariidae; genus Sagittarius; species Sagittarius serpentarius. The sequence goes on along the minus strand of JAVKLA010000030.1, from coordinate 3,073,745 downwards.
AGTTCAAGCACAGTCATCACCAAGGACACAGCTGCTCAACAAGCAGAATAAGAAAGAGGTGCAAACCAGAATGGCACGCAAACACACTTCGGCTTTGACACTTGAAATGTTTATAACCCAGACTATTTACAGTGCGATGTCAAACATCATCTGAAGATGAACAAACAGTCTTGCAACTAAACAAGCAGGAGAGAGAACAGCAGCTAAAAAGATGCGTGAGATGCCTCTGAGCCTGGTCACTTGAAGGATGGCTTAGAAAAGATGACACAAGTCTGACAAACCCAGTCCCTTCACTTCCCATGTTGTAAGGAACTGCAGTATCTGACAACCTCAAAAATGCAATCTGATTTATTTTCTGGTGCACGTAAGACTAAATCCCATTGCCTCGCCTCCGCCTGACCTGCAGGATGTCCTCTGGTCCGTCACTGCTTCTGACGGGTTTTTCTTTTCAGTAAGCTTTGCAGAGAATTTGCCACACAGAAGTCCCTGCTGGGAAAAGCTAGATATTGACAGCAATCACCACAACCTTGAATGCTTAAGGAGTAACTCTTTCTGTGTATCCTACGCACAGAGGATATCTTTGAGTAGACCAAATTGAAAATACCATGTCTCATTTTGTTTGCGCTCACAGCACTGTTCTCTAGTGCTGTGTGAATGGCAAATCCCAGGAAAAACACTCTCAAGCTGAAGGTGAGGCTGTAAGTATGTGTGCCTGCGTTTGTGTGTATACACACTTACATATATAGACTATTAAAATACTTGTACCAGAAAGAAATGCATGGCTTGCCTCTAAGATGTTCTTCTCTGCATGAGAGGCGAGATGTGGAATACAGTGCCCTTACGTGAGGTTGTCTTGGCTCCTGTATTAATGTACAGCTCAGTTAACTCAAGCCTTACCTGATTTTAAACCGTGTACAAAGCTGTCAGGCACAATACTACAGCTTTTGTAACTGTGACTTGATAGCACTGGTATCTATGTGCCATCCTGAGTCTAAGTAATTTTACTGGGATTTGATGCTAAAATGTATGGTGTTGCTAGTGCTTGCTGGCGGAAGGCATTCATCTGTTCTGCACTGAAATATGCACCTTTTAATTTCTTGTCCTCATGACTTGATTTAACAGACAACCTCAGAAGGTGGCCAGAGCATTTCTGTTCGGTGCAGCTCTCTGCCTGCGAAGTCTGAAGGTGGAGGTGGGGGGAAGAAGCGAGCCGGCCATCACGCTCTTGGCAATGTAGCACAGGCTCACAACCTGGGTACTTTCTTTACAGGATGTGATTTCCATGCTCATCAGATAGTGGAAACTGAAATAAATAGAATTAATGAGCTCTTGGAACATTGGCAGGCAGCATCAGCAGAAGTTCTTGGGCAGAAGCTGCACTTTCCCACTCTAAGTGCTCTTAAGAGTCCCCAAGTGTGCAAAGAAGGGAAATCCTGGTGGTATCCCACACTCTCTCCAACCATCTCCTACACCAAATGCTCACAAATGAACGAAGGATGAGATGGGAAGCAAAGGTGGGAAGAAAAGTTCAGCTCTCCCACTGGAGAGAGGATGCTCTGGAAAAATCACTGCTGAGCCTGGTGCTGCCCCAGGAAGACTGAACAAAACCCAGAAGTGATCATAAAGGGACACAGAAGTCCGGCAATTACCTGGAGAGGAGCAAGGTGCAGAGCAGGACCCTGTAATAGCTGGGTATGCGCCTATCTTGGAATACGGGCTGCTGTCCTCCAAGATCTATCATTCTCGAAGGGATATATTAGAACTACAGGGTGACAAAACCCACAAGTCTACTGTCACTTCAGTGTCTTTTTTCCCTGATTCTCATGGACGGACCTGCCCAGTCCGTTTTCAGCCTCCAAAACCAGGACATTTTAGGGGAGTGGTATGTGCTGCGGTCACCCTCCTTCCTCGCTGAGGAGCAGTGATGGCGTTGGGAGGACCCAGACTGGGAGATCAGCAGCACTGCCAGGTCCTAGAGTTAGACCGGGGGACGATAGGGCACAGTCCCTCTAGGAGGAAAGACTAAATAGATTAAGACTGTTGCCCAGAAAAAAAAAAGACCCAAGGAAGCATTATGCACCTGCTTACGTGATTTCACCGGGTGCCTCTAGTTCTTGGGTTATCGTGCAACATCTTTGTCACCACCAGGAAGGGCTTTTTCCACAATGCACCCCATGCACTGTGGAACTAATCATCGTGGGATGTTGTGAGGGCAGAAACTGTAAACGTGCTCAGAGAGACTTGAAAGAAATCAGCAGATGAAATTTGGTGCTAGACAAGATGTAATTTATGATAAAGCAACTGGCTATTTAGGAATCTCTCCTTCCCCCGGCCCTGTTTTTTCACTCCCTCCTAAGCTTCTTCCAGGGATTAGACCAGCAGCTGGTCCCAGTGGTCTCTCACTCTCACACAATATTTTTTTAATTTTTTAAGTTTTTTTTTTTTAAGTTTAAAATGAGGAGATACAAGGCTCTGTCCTTTCCAGTCTTGTCTTCTTGGGAGCTAGTAAGATCCTTGGTGAGGTAGCTTTGAGGGCTGGACTGCTCCTGGGACTATGGACCATGACTTACAACAAGGTCTGTTTTTTCCCAGCGTAAAGGGGGGTATTTTTCCTCCGCTGGTTACTCAGTGTTTGTAAGTGACACCACCATGCCCCTCTCCTCAAGAGCCAAGATGTGGGTCTCATCCTGCAAATTCCAACCCTGATTCTGGAAGGACCCGCTGCTGAGATGACAGCTATTTACTTATTTCACTTAAAGATCCAGTCTTCATAGTGAAAGAAGGAGCTAGAAAAAAAAGGAAATTTTAATTAATGCTACTGATGGTTTATGGAAGACATGCAGTAAGAAACACCTTTGGTGTGACACTGATACTAAACCAATTTAAAAATTACTTTTCCTCCTTTGAAAGCAAAAATAATTAACTCTGAAGTGCTGGCAATATAATACCAGCTCTGAGTGGCAGTGCATATATTTAGTACTTTAGTTGTCCAGTTCTGAGGGATGCTAGGGGACAGGGTTTATAACAAGTATATTATCTCCACATCAAAGTGGGTTGGTTTTTTTTTTCATTTTAGAGAGATTTCGTGGTCACAGAAAAGTCAAGCTCTGCACAAGCCACAATTAACAGCAAGGATGACTACTGGGCAAAACAGATCTTTGGAAAAGGAGAGGTGTTTATTTCCTGGATGTTTAGGAAAAGATTTTGGGGAGTCGCATTTGCTGAGATTAATCCCAAATTCTTGTCCTGGTGTCAAAGACTCCTTGAGGGAATAGTGAGCAAATGGGAGTATTTCCCCTGATCAGAAATCATTAGAAGCATAATCTCACCGTACTTCAGTTATGTCTTGTCAGTCACCTCCAGGCTTCAAGGCTCAGTATATTCTGAGATACAACTTCTCGCTCTTGAGTGCTTTAGGAAGACTCACTGGATCTCTTATACAACTGATTGTTCCGAGCCAGGTGAAAATGAAGTTTAATTGTGTGACTATTCAGCAGAGGCATGCTCTATACCATGCTCTATACCATCCCGGAACAAAGGCTTGGTAAGACGCACGGATCTGTTCACTACAATGGTAAGAAAACAATTTCCAACCCCTGCTCTGTGCTGATAAAGGCACGTCTTCCCAAATCACAGAGAAGAAAAACGGGGCTGGGCTTGGCTAACAGAAGCCACACAGGGGAAGAAAAAGCGTAGCTCAATAAATTAAGTTCACAGAATCACAAACTAATTGAAGTCGGGAAGGTGCTCCAGAGGCCATCTAGTCCAAACACCCGCTCAAAGCAGGCCCAATTAAAGCACGTTATTTATGGCTTTGTCCAGCTGAGTTCTGAACATCTCCGAGAAGGGAGTTTTCATAACTTCTCTGGGCACCATTTCAATCTTTGATGACCCTTATGATAAAGAAACTTTTCCCATACCACGTCTGAATTTCTCACGTTCCACCTTGCGCCCGTTGCCTCTTCTCCTGCTACAGCGCAGAAAAGTCTGGCTCCATCTTCTCTGTGCCTTCCCACGGCAGACAGCAGTAAGATCTCCCCATACCTTCTCATCTTAAGGCTGAACGAACCCGGTTCTCACAACCTCTCCCCGTATGTCATTTGCTGCCGTTCCCCAACCATCTTAGTGACCCACCTTTAATACCTTTAATAATACCTGTTAATACCTTTCTTTACTGGGGAGCCCCAAACTGGCCACGATACTCCAGGTGCGTTGTTAGGATGGGTGAGACAAACTGATTCTGCAACGGAAAATCCCATATTTAGTGTCAGCAACATGCCCGCGGTCTCACGATAAGAAGTTTCCACCTTCCTTGCTGGCAACACATGCCCATAACCAGACTGGGGATTTTGCACAGAGCGCGGCAGGAATGCTGTAAGAAAAAAAAAAAAAGAGTTTTTGGCAGGTAATTAAAAATAAAAATAGGTGGAGGCATCAGATCAGCCATGAGTCCAAACAGGTCCACGCTCTGAATAGCCTTCGAGATGCAAGTGTTTCTGCGTACCATAGCAAAGGCAGGAGTTGAGTGCGAAGTTTTGGGCACAGCCTGGTTGCGAGCAGCCCTGCCAGCGTCGGAAGACAGGCCGTTCCCTTTCTGTGGGATGACCACGGCGGCCGCAGCTCAGGGTGTGGGAGGAGGAGAAGGTACGAGACTCTGCAACAGCACTCAAGGCAGGAGGGGGTTGTCGAGGTAAAGCTACCTGGAGAAATGACATCAAATGAGAGCTTCAAGACTATAAATGCACAACCTTTGATGCTCCGTGGCGTTTGCAGGTGGAGGAGGACGGCATGAGGATGGACGCGCCCAGGGAGCCAGGAGTCACAGGAGATCCGGTTTTTCTCCAGGCCGATCATTTCGTTGGTGCATTATGGAAGTTCAGCAGATCCTTTCTCTGGTGCCAGGCAGGTGGGTGGCAGGGGAGGGAGTAATGGAGCCAATGTGGTGGGTTTTAAGAAGCATCTGCTGAGCACACCAGCTTGGAGGCAGAAAGCAGCGCCGAAGGAAAAGCGAGGGACTGCGGAGCCCTCCCTCCCACCCACCACGCTGCCATGCTGCTGTTACTGGCAGGCAGCGGGGTGATGTCTTCACGTGGCTTGGAACAGCTTGATCAATATCGTTAAATGGCTTAAAATTCTCAAGGTGATTTGGGTTAAAGTACAAACTTTCAGCACTTTTACTATTTATATTTGCGACCAATGGGGTTTTTTTCCCCTCTGTTATCAGGCTGAGACTTCCCATGTATTTCTGTGACAAATCACTCACCCTAATTATTGTGCCATTTAGAAAAAAGCAAGGGGCTGTCAGCGAGAGAAGGTTTTGCTATATTATGCATGTATATATACATATTCCATTTTATTCTAATGGACTGTTCTGGGCATGTGAGAAGACCAGGTCACCCAGAGGCAGATGCCAATATAGAAAATGTGTTTTAACAACAAAGCCTGTTGTTCAAGCCAAGTCCCTGTGTCCAGAAGGCTGAATTATTGGGAGCAATTCCCATCCCATTGCTCACAACACGTGCACGCAGGATGCTTCTCTTCATAACCATCTCTTGTCCTCCAGTATTCACTCACTCAGACTTACAGCTCTGCCATTTTGCTACGTCAGAAATCCTCCTGAGAAGCTATTTACAATGCATGTGAGTGGTTTTTACTTTAACTTTTGTTTTCAGAAGCAAATAGGGGATTGCCTCAAAAAAGGAGAACGAATAAACCTCACAAGGACCTCATGTACCTCGTTAGTGTTAAAAGACTTTCCGCACCCTGCTGCCAGCGTTGTTAAAACGTCACCTGTTATTTATACTGCAGCAACCGAACGTTTCATTTATGACTGTAAATGAGCAGCAAGCTTGATGAACAAATGAAGATGCTGAGTCCCACCCCGTGTAACCCCTTGCCTGTCACTGCCCTTTGGGGGTTGTTGCACTGCCGGCTGCAGCCGAGCCCGGGGAGACCTCGGGCTGTATTTGCTGCAGGGCTGTGCTTCATGGGAGCTTTCGCATGGCTGCCGCAGTCTCACGTTTCATAAAGTTCGGCGCTAATTGGGAAGTGCTTACTCCCGTTTGTTTAACTTGAGTGCCTAGTGCTGCCTGTGAGGTTTTCGTAGGGAGGAATAGCCAACGACCCCGCTGCTAATGACGAATTGAAGTTCGAGCATAAAATAGTGATTAACTGTAGGTCACGTATGAAAAACACCTTCGCCTGTCCGGAGCTGTTGTATTTCTTCAGCACACGGGGGATTTTTCTGCTGCTCCTGAAGGTCATAAACCAAAAGGCATTCAATTAGAGCCTGTCTGTTCTTCACCAGGGGTGGCCAGGCTTCCTTGCCCTGCAAGCCACGTTACCAAACCCCCTGGAGAGCGAGGAGCCCCCTTCTGCTCTGCCTAAAACTGCCAAGGATATCCCTGGGAGCTCTTCCTCGATGAGAAATGACCCGTCCGTGTACCTCGCCTGCCCTCTCAGCCCTCCACCGGCACTTCCCGGCTGGGAGGCGGCTGTTGGGTCGCAGGCTACTCGGGGCTGTTGGACCTGGCAGCCCACCCCTGTAGCTGGGGCTTGGGAGAACGACGAAGTCCCAACAGAGGAGATGGGTGCTACAGGTTTGGAGCTGGCCCTAGCGAAACAATCTTGTACTTTCTGGGGATGGTGGCTAGATTTTCTTTCAGAAAGGGTAAAAACGAGTCACTCGGAGTGCTAGAAACCGGTGGCTCCCTCCATGGAAATGCTGACAAACTCCACTGTGTGCAGACAGACCACTTCTGAGCCTGCAATAGTCCATTTGGTACTTTCCAAAGACAATTTCCAGAGGTCAGCTACAGTCAAATAATTGTTACAAGGAAAAATGTTCGCATAAAAATAAGAATACTGGTTTTGAAAAAAAAACTAGTTAGATTCCCCCAAACCCACAACCTGTCATTCCATGAGAGGCTTTTTGGTCTCAAATCCATCTTAGTAAAGACAAGAAGTGAAAGTTGCAACCAATAACGACAATTACAAACCTTATTATGTATAACAGATGTCAATAACAGAAAATCTGACAGCTGTGCAAGCAAGTCACCAACTAGGAAAGAGACAGCTGATGGCGGAAGAGAAAACATTAATGAAAAAATCCTGGGTTTAAGGATTAAGGGCAAGAAGGCATTAGTTAATGTGTACTGAGACCTAATGAAATCCTTGCTATCATACAGGAGAACAGTATTCAAAGGGACCTCTTGGTTCATCAAATCCTCCTGCTATCTGTAGTGCCATACCAAATAATCCTCTCCATGGAAATAGTGATATTAATTTTAAAGTAGTACTTTTTGTCCGCAGATCCCAAGGGGTGGAGGGGAGTGTAGAAACCGCTTTAGAACCCGATAATTTGGTTGGTTATAACTTCCTTGTGTTTTCATACTTTAATTTGTTTGTTGGCATTTCACACCCATTTTCTCTGACAAAGCCATCACTCATCAAGTTCAGTAATGTCTCTTCCCTTTGTTAGTCCCTGTAGGTCCAGTGTTAAAGAAGGCAGAGTTGCCAATTGTGATACACAAAAAGAATAAATATTCGTTGAATGTTTATGTTCCGTATTTGGAAAGAAATGGGATGTGCTTCTTTCACAGGAAGGAAGAAATACTTTCTCTCTCATCAGTAGCAATGGAGGATGTCAAATAGCAACCATTATAGCAACGTACAGTAGCAGTACCAGAATATTTGCAACCAAGAATACTGAAAGAAGTGTCTGAGGAGCTTCCTGAATCCCTCATAGTGATTTGTAAAAAATCTTGAAAGACAAGGGAAGCTACAAAGGACCAGAAAAGTGCTCAAGTTACGCTGTTGATTAAATAGCACGAACCAGCGTTGTCCTCAGAAATCATGACGTCCTGGGCACCGCTCCTCTGCATGTACAGAAGACTTGGTTGTATGTCTGTCTGGTCTCTCCCACAGACAGACCGAGCACCTATGCAACTGGTACAGCATGTCTGGTGTCATGCTGATCCCATGCTAGCCAGCAGCATGCCAGCCCCTTCAAACTGGGAGTCCATACTTAAAAATGGTATTGCGATGACCTGGATTTCCCAAACCTAATTAGTCTGACACTAGTCCCAGGTAAAATTACGGCTAAGCAGATATAGGAGGCGAATAAAGCATTAATGAATGGTAGCACAGTCAATGCCAGCCAATGCCAAAACCTATTTTCTTAAAAGCAATCAATGAAACCTCTTATAAAAATGAGATGTCGTATTTATCTGATTAAAGTTATCTTTATAGATCGCTGGAAATCAGAGATGTCTATTTGACAGTTTCATGTGTCCCTCTGATTCATAAAAAAAAAAAGCAAGCAATAAAAAAATCAGTGTAGCCTGTATTACATTGGTGAGATTAAAGACTGGTTCATAGATGTCCAAGTAATTGTCAAAGAGAAAGAACTCAGTAAGTAGTTTTCATGAGAGCTTCAAGTTCAGTCCAGAGAAGATCAAGAATCGACTTTCGTTGCGATCTATAAATACACGCAAGGGCAACCGTTCCTGGCAGTAGATAGCTCTATCATCTAGCTAAGCTAGATTTGTAAAATAGTGTAGCTAAGACCGATGCTACACAAGTTCCAGGTAGGAACAACAAAATATTTTGGACAGGGAACAGCTGGCCGTTAGACCAGCTCATTCGGCAAGTAGTGGATTCACCAGTCTTTGAAACCTTGGGCTGCTGTTTGCCCAGACAAACCCTGTGCAGGCAGCCCCTGTGAAAGCTGGTGGCCAGCGCTAGGCAGCAAGTCCGACTCAGGGGAACTCCGTGTGCCTTACCATTTCGGAAAGGGGCACGGATGTCTTTCCATCTTAATTACTTCAGTTTAATTCCGCAGCCCGCAGTAGCGGTGTCAGCTCACCCCACAGCACGTGCATCGTTACGGGCCCCCCAGCTGGTTCAGGCCTTCAGTTCCCAGAGGACTGCAGAGCACCAGCAAGAGCGTCGCACCCCAGGTCGGTATTTCAGAGTGCCCATCACTGCATCTAAGCTTTGTCTCTCTATCTTCTTCTTGGTGGTGCACAGGGCAGCCACCAAACCGGGGGCAGATGTAACAACAGACGTTTGTGATACCTGTTGCGATAGCAATCATCTGGTTGTTGCCGGCGTGCGCTGTTTTCAAACAGCCGCCTGGGCTATTTTCAAGCAGCTGCTTGCAAACATTGCAGATAGACACTTCAATTTCATTATCTGATCTGTTGCACAGAAATCACTCCGCTAGATATTCCAGGTCATATCGCATTACTTCTGGCACTGCAATTTCTGTGAAGTTACCTTGGGAAGGGAGGAACCTGCATACCCAGCTCCCTAAGCACCTAATCTCGCTAAAAGACCACTTCTGGGACAACCTGAAAAGCACAAAATGATGGGTCAAGGGGGTTAAACTAACAGACAGACTTGGCTGACCAGCAACGCCCATGGGACTCCCGAGTGAGAATAAACACTTTCCTGGTAGGAAGATCATCTTGCCCTGCCAAAGACTGAAAGAGATAAAGGCTGAAAGAGCTACAGGCTGAAAGAGCTGGGGCTTTTCGGCCTGGAGAAGAGAAGGCTCCGGGGAGACCTTATTGCGGCCTTCCAATACCTAAATGGGGCCTATAAGAAAGATGGGGAAAAACTTTTCAGCAGGGCGTGTAGTGACAGGACTAGGGGAAATGGCTTTAAACTAAAAGAGGGCAGATTTAGATCGGAAATAAGGAAGACATTTTTTACAATGAGGGTGGTAAAACACTGGCCCAGGTTGCCCAGAGAGGTGGTCGATGCCCCATCCCTGGGAACATTCAAGGCCAGGCTGGATGGGGCTCTGAGCAACCCGATCGAGTTGAAGGTGTCCCTGCTCACTGCAGGGGGGTTGGACTAGATGACCTTTCATGGTCCCTTCCAACCCAAGCCATTCTATGATTCTATGAAAGACACCAATACCATCTGGGTTCTTGCTGCACCGCATGGTTGCTGCTTAGTGAATAGGCAGGTGTGAGAGACTGAAAGAGTTAATGTCTCAAACGTTGTGGTTGGGCAAGTTCTGCCAACCCCTCCTTTTCCATAACCCTGCACCTCATCCTTTTAGACATAAAACCGCTGCCCAAGCCTGGAACGAGGAGGGGATCCAGCTGCCCCCAGACTCCTCTCAGCGAGGAGCCTGGAACGCAGGGGGTCCGCTCTGAACCCCCTGGCTTGGCAGGAGGGTTCTCCTCATGGTCTGCCCTGAACCCATCCCCGGATAAGCAAGGCTTGTAGGACATGTGTGGTGACCACGTGTTACCGTGCCAGCTCTTGTTGCGAGAAGCCACGCCACCTCACGTTACGCTTTTTGAGTTCAAGTTGCTTCTGCCATGAATAATGTGTTCAACTGATCGTTTGGTGTCGCTTCACACTAATTTAGCCTGAGGGAATTTCGAACTCTCCACAGCCCCTCCCTGGTCTGTCCAGCGCTGGTTGGGTCATGACAGCAGGTCTCCGCTTTTAAAACAAAAACATGCACAAAGGGCAAACTTGGGGTAGTCAAGGTAATTGTATCGCAGGCTTTTTTTCATCAGCCAGTAGTGAAGTAGCATCAGATCAGACCTGCGGAGTGAAAGAGTTGGTGTTTGGGGTGGGGGGGCAGGAGGCTAGTTCAGACTAGCTCTGGTTTAGACCCACCGACTAGATCACCGTTAGCCACGGACTGAATCACTGTTAGCAGCTGGATCGTGTTAGGAGCGTTTCTGGAGCATGACTTTGGCTTCTATTTCACGTGAAAGGAATCCGCTTGTTTGCTCCATGGCCGCTCCATGTTGCAAGCCAAAGCAGGAGGTGGGGGACAAGCAGGAATGTCTCGTCAAGAGCGCTCACCTAATCCAAACGAAAAGGCTGATATTGAGACACTGTCCTGGTTTCGGCTGGGATAGAGTTAATTGTCTTCCTAGTAGCTGGTACAGTGCTGTGTTTTCAGTGTGGTATG